>PVIY010019622.1:0-45506 GCA_004026745.1 Myrmecophaga tridactyla
GTGTGGAAGCACAGGTGAAGGGCACGCGGGTCTCTGCTCAGCTGTGGGTGTGTGGAAGGTGTGGAAGCACAAGTGAAGGGCTCATAGGTCTCTGCACAGCTGCAGGTGTGTGGAAGGTGTGGAAGCACAGGTGAAGGGCACACAGGGTCTCTGCTCAGCTGTGGGTGTGTGGAAGATGCTGAAGCACAGGTGAAGGGCAAATGGGTCTCTGCTCAGCTGTAGGTGCTGGTGGAAGGTGTGGAAGCACAGGTGAAGGGTACGCAGGGTCTCTGCACAGCTGTGGGTGTGTGGAAGGTGTTGAAGCACAGGTGAAGGGCACATGGGGTCTCTGCTCAGCTTAGGTGCTGGTGGAGGATATTGAAGCACAGGTGACAGGCACATGATTTGGAGCTGTATGTACCACCCCTCACACACCACCCACAAATCATGTTCTTAAAGCTAATCCATTTCTGTGAGGATGGTAGGATCTTTTGATGAGGTGTGGCTAAGGTGTGGCCCAGTAGGGTTGAATCCTCTTACTGGAGCAGTTTATCAATGGGAATGTAGCTCTGCAAAGGGCCCGGCAGAGCCTCTTTCTCTACTTTGAGCATTGCAGGCTATGTAAAAGGGCACGTGGTCACAAGGGCCGAGCCTGCCTTCTAATTGACAAGCTGTTGCTGATGGAAATGTCACCCTCAAAAGGAGGCTGTCAGAAAATCAGGCATCATCAATGTACCAGGTGGCTTGCAGTTTCTCAGAGGCAGTACCTACCACCTTTGGTGATACATTGTGGCTGCTGTAACTTTAATGAATCCATAAAAGTAATGAGGCATTAAACCAGCCTCGGATGAAGAAGCTGGAAAAGTGAGAGTGGGGAAAAATTCTAATTAACCAATCCAACCAATGATGTGCTCAATCAATATAAATCAATTACACGAGGTGTTTTCCTCACTATCCCTGAGGTTTCTCTTATATTGTATTAAGTGTGAGAGGAGGTCACTAACCAATGTCCTCTAATCGCTCTGGGAAGTGCTGTGATGCTCCTTGTAATCTTGGGTGAGAAAATGGGGCTTAGGGTGGGTCCCAGGACCCAATGGACCTAAGGCTGCATATATGAATTAGCCCCTCACAGCTTCCTACAAAGGTGTTTCACGTGGCAGACGCAGGTGCAAGGACTGGACGATTCTGATGTGGCGAAGGGCTCAGAGAACCAGTAACTTGGAGCTGCAGGAACAAAGCAATGAGTTATGTGCGAGAGAATCACGATAAGACTAAGAGCCAGTTTCTCATTACAAACCACAGAGGTGAGGAGGCAGTGGGACAAAATATTTAAAGTGCTGAAAGAAAACAAACACCAACCAACAATTTTATTTCTGACAACACTATCTTTCAAAAATGAGGGTAAGATTATACATTCCCACGTATAAAAGCTGAAGGGATTCATCACGACTGGATGTGCCCTACAGGCAATGCTAAGTGGATTCTTCAGACTGAATGGAAAGGACCCTAGACCTTTCAAAGCCGCATAAAGAAAGACTTGTGGTAAAGGTAACTTTTGGGGGGTTGTAATCAATTCAGTATTACTGTAATATATTGTTTGGTATTTAATCTCACTTCTTATTACCTACAGGTGTAAAATGCAAATGCATAAAAAGAAATTATAAATCTAAGGTTTTGGATCTACAATGTGTAAAGATATAATTGGTAACAAATATAAATTAAAAGGGGGACAGAAATGCATAGGAACAGTGTATGTGTGTGCTTTCAGATTTATGTTGTATCAAATCAAATATGATTGTTATAGATTTAGGAGGTTATATTTTAACCCCACGGTAACCACAAGGAAAATAGGTAAAAAAAAACATATTCAGATAGAAATGAGAAGGGACTTTATGAGACAATACAAAAATATCAAATAAATATTAAAGAAGGTGTTAATGGAAGAATTGAGGCCAAACAGCAGAAGATTTACAAAGACAAAATAGCAATGGTAGAAGAAAGCAATAATAGTAGTTACATTAAATGTACATGAGCTGAACTCTTCAGTCAAAATGCAGAGACCTTAGATAGAAGAGGCTGAATGGATAAAAAGGCATGACCTAACTGTATTCTGTCTACAACAGACTCACCTTAAATGAAAAAACATAAGAAGTTGAAAGTAAAAGGATGGAAAAACTATACCACGCAAGTAGTAACAAAAAGAGAACTGGGGCAGTTATACCAATATCAGATAAAATAGACTTTACATCAAAAACATTTATAAGGGACAAAGAAGGTCATTATTTTCTAATAAAAGTGTCAATTCAACAAGAAGACATGACAATTATAAACGTGTAAGTATCTAATGGCAGAGCCCCAAGTATATGAAGCAAATACTGACAAATTTTTCAGAGAGAAATAGATGATTCCGCCTTAATAGCAGGAGACTTTAACACAGTAATTTCAGTAATGGATAGAACATCTAGACAGAAGATGAATAAGAAAATATAAGAGTTGAACAATCTCTAAACCAACTAGAAATAAAAGACATCTAGAGGGCACTTCTGCCAACACAGCATAATGCACATCCTCCTGGAGGGCACATGGATCCTTCTCCCTGATGGACCGTATCTTAGGTCACACAACAAGTCCCAGTAAATCCAAGCATATTAAAATCACGCAATATCTCTTTCCCAGCCACAGTGGAATATGGCTAGAAATCAGTAACAGAGGGAAGATGAAGAATTTTTTTAAATGTGGAAATTAAACAACATACTTTCAAACAACCAATGGGTTAAAGAAGAAATCACAAGGGAAATTAAGAAATATCTTGAGGCAAATGAAAATGAAAACACAGCATACCAAAATTTATGGCATGCAGCAAAGGCAATGTTAAAAAGGGAAATTTATAGGTTTAAATGCTCACATTAAAAGTAAGAAAGATCTTGGATACCTAACCTCAAAACTGAAGGATCTAGAAAAAGAAGAGCAAACGAAACCCAAAGTGAGTGGAAGGAAGGAAATAGATTAGAGCAGAGATCAATGCAGTAGAGAATAAAAAAACAATCAAGAGAATCAACAAAATCAAAGCTTGGTTCTTTTAGCTGGACTGACAAAGAAAAAAGCGAAGAAACACAAGTGACTATAGTCAGAGATGAAAAGGGGGATGTTACTATCAACTCCTCCAACACAGAAAGGACTGTAAGTGGATACCATGAGCAACTGTACACCAAGAAATTAGATAACCTAGATGAAATGGACAAATTCCTACAAACGAACTACTTTCACTGACTCAAGAGGAAATAGAGGATCTCAACAAATGAATTCCTAGTAAAAACACTGAATTCGTTATCAAAAGTTCCCAACAAAGAAAACCCTATGATCAGATGACTTCACGGGGGAATTTTACCAAACATTCTAAGAAGAATTAACATCAATTCTGTTCAAACTCTTCTAAAAACGTGAAGAGGAGGAAACACTTTACCTCATTCTATGAGGCCAGCATCACCATCATACCAAAGCCAGATAATGATACGACAAGAATAGATAATTACAGACCACCAACCCTTATGAGTAAAGATGCAGACATCTGCAAGAGAGTACTAGCAAACTGAATGCAACAGCACTTTAAAATAATTATACACTATGATGAAAAGTGGGAATTATCCTAGGTATGTAAGGGTGTTTCAACATAAGAAAACCAATGAACAGAATGAAGGAAAATAAACACGATTGTCTTAACTGATGCAGAAATGGCATTTGACAAAGTCCAGCACTCCTTCTTAATCTCTCTTGATAAAAATGCTTAGAAAAAACTAGGAACAGAAGGAAACTTCTTCAGCATGATAAAGGGCATTGTACTCAATGCGAAATAGGAAAGAGTCCCTCTAAGGCCTGGAGCAGTATAAGGATGCTGCTTATACTGCCATCACCACTGTTATTCAACACTGTACCTGAAGTTCTAGCCAGAGCAATTAGGCAAGGTGAAGAAATAAAAGGAATCTACTTGTAGAGAATGAGAAAAATTTTCCCTATTTACAGACGACAAGATCCTATATAGAGAAAATCCTGAAAAATCCACAACAAAGCTACTAATACTAATACACTAATTCAGCAAAGTGGTGAGGTAGACGATCAACATGCAAAAGCTGGCAGAGTTTCTATATTCTAGCAGGGAACAATCAGAAGCAGAAATCAATAAAAAAAAATTCTATATACAATAGCAACTAAAGGAACCAAATATCTAGGAATAAATCTAACCAAGGATGTAAGTGACTTGTACACAGAAAACTACAAATCATTGTTAAAGAACTTGAAGACCTCAATAAATAGAGGGACATTCTGTGTTCATGGATTGGAAGAATCAATATTGTGAAGATGTCAGTTCTACCCAGAGATTTACAGACTCAATACAATCCCAATAAAAATTCCAGCAGCCTTCTTTGCAGAAATGGAAGAGCCAAACATCAAATTTATATGGAAGGTTTAGTGACATCATATAACCAAATGTGTCTTATAAAAGAGCAGAGTTGGAGGACTTACACTTCTCAATCTTAAATATTATCGCAAAGCCACATTAATCAAAACAGCATGGTACTGGCAAATGGACAGACATATAGACGAATAAAATCAAATTGAGAGCTTAGAAATCAACCCTCACATCCATGGCTAACTGACTTTTGACAAGGGTGTCAAGTACACTTGATTGGGAAAGAATAGTCCTTTTAACAAATGGTGCTGGGAAAATTGTACATCCATATATAAAAGAATGAAGTTTGACCCCTACCTTGTACCATATACAAAAAACAACCCAAACTGGATCTAAGACCTAAATGTAAGAGCCATAACTATAAGACTCCTAGAAGAAAAGATTGGGTAGCATCTTCAGGTTTTGAGCTAGACAACGGTTTCTTAGACTTTACACCCAAAGCACAAGCCACAAAAGAAAAAATAGATAAATGGGACCGCTTCAATATTAAAAACTTTTGTATATTGAAGGACTTAACATGAAAGTAAAATGACAACCTATAAAATGGGAAGAACTATTTGGAAACCACATTTCTAATAAGAGTTTAATATTCAGAATATATAAAGAAATTCTATAAATCAACAAAAAAATTTAAAAATGGGCAAAAGACTCAAATAGACATTTCTCCAAAGAAGACTTGCAAATGGCTAAAAAGCACATGAAGACATGCTCAACATAATTAGCTATTAGGGAAATGCAAATAAAATCCACAATGAGATACCATTTCACATCCTACTAGGATGACTACTATAAAAAAATACAAAAAATTACAAGTGTTGAAGATGATATGGAGAAATAGGAGCACTCATTCATTGCTGATGGGAGGGCAAAATGGTGCAGCCACTGTGGAAGACAGTTTGGCAGCTCCCCAGGAAGCTGTTAAACTACAATGTGACATGGCAATCCTATTACTCAGTATGTACCCCCAAAAAGTGAAATAAGGGACTCACACTGATATTTTCACACTGATGTTCATAGCAGCACAATTCACAATTGCCAGAAGGCGGAAACAACCCTAGTGTCCATAAACCAATGAGCGGGCAAAGAAAATGCGGTATGTTCATACAATGGAATATTAGTCAGCAGTAAGAAGGAATGAAGTCCTGAAGCACGCGGCATCCTGAAGCATGAATGACATTGTATTGCGTGAAATAAGCCAGACACAAAAGGACAGGCGTCAACTTGGCCAGGTGAAGGCACCTAGTTCTCTTGCTGTGGACATGAGCCAATGGCGTGTGAACCTCATCTGTTGCTCATTACATCGGTGGTCAGTTAGGAGGCGTGCCTGCTGCAATGAATGATGTTTGACTTAATTGGCTGGTGCTTAAATGAGAGCGCTCAACATAGCACAGCCCAAGCAGCTCGGCATACCTCATCTCAGCACTTGCAGCTCAGCCCAGGCCCTTGGAGATGCAGAAAGGAATCACCCCGGGGAAAGTTGTTGGAACCCAGAGCCCTGGAGAAAAGGCCAGCAGAGACCATCTTGTGCCTTCCCACATAAGAAAGAACCTCAGTGGAAAGTTAGCTGCCTTTCCTCTGAAGAACTATACATTTTCAACTACATAAATCCTCTTTTATTAAAAGCCAATCCATATCTGGTTTGCTGCATTTTGGCAGCATTGGTAGACTAGAACAGACAGATATTTATGATCTCACTGATATGCAGTGTTAGAATAAGCAAACTCAGAGTCAGAAGCTAGAATACAGGTTACTGGAGGTTGGGTGGGGATAGGGAATGGGGAGTTAGGGCTCGAATTGTACAGTTTCTTTTTGGGGTGGTAGGAAACTTTTGGTAATGGGCGGTGCTGATGGCAGCACAACATTGTGAAAGGAATTAACAGCACTGAATTGTATATTTGAATGTGGCTAAAAGGGGAAATCATACGTTATAGATATGTCACTAGAATGAAACATTTAAAAACCAACACCAGAACTATAGGGCTGGTCAGCACAGTGAACCCAAGTTAAACCGAGGCCTGTAGTTAATAACACAATTATGAAACTGTGTACACTGCTCACCTGGTCACAATTACATGCTCCCAGTCCTCCTTGCCCCCACTGGATAATATGTATGGCCAGTTAGAGGTTCTGTACTAATCTCCCAGGTAGAAATAGCAGGTAACAATTTTAGCACCTTGATGACTGAGAAAAATGGATTTTTATTTCACGTTATAGCCCTGGTGAGGGTTGAGGGGCTGTAGCCACAAAGCTGACATTGGACAGCTTCGGCAGAAATCCCCGCCCTGCCAGAGGGGCCTGCCACACTCAACAGGGGCACCGCAGGCCTTGAGGGACTGGCTGGCACAGTGGGCAGGGGCCTCAGCTACCATCTCCATCCAGATCAGTCCGAGTCAAACACTGCCTTTTTCCCTATATTCCCTCCTTTGGGGTTAAATCCTGATTTCCTGTGGTGGAGAGCTTCTACATTTATGTGCTATTTACGCTTCCTGTGCAGTATGTGACTGCCTTTACACCTTCCAAAAATGACACCAACAGAGGCATCTCTGAATTTTACATGAAGGAAAGGTGCTGTTTATTCTTAGAAAACAAACAAGCCCAAATGCGTGGCGCTCTCATAGGCTCTTCAGGCACACAGAATAACCAGACCTCCTCCAGTGGAAACTGAGAGAGAAGGACAGAAGAGATGGGGAATTGGGCTGCATGCTTGCCCCCTCAGCCTCCTGGCCCTGGATTGAATAATACAGGGACAGAACCCCCCACCCCGCACCCCCATGAAAGGACCCGAGGGGCCTTTCCCTCAGGGCTCAGAGGGAGAGTTATGGGGTTAGAGCTGATGGCTCCTAATTTCTGCCATGCAACTAAGATCCTAAAGGTGCCGGTGAAGACATGAGTTAGCAATGACTTTAATTCTCTGCTTTGGAGAACAAGTCAACGCAGGTTTGCACAGTTTGACTGAGATTTATAGTGAACACCACTATATTTTCATTTCTGACATTTTTATCCCTCTGCCTAAAGTTTCTTGCCTGTAAAAGCATACAGTGGTGTTGTGAGGAGGGGTCCTTGTGGAGAGTAAGATGGGAAGGTGTGCATGGGGTGAGGACTTGGGGAGCCTATGAAACTCTTCCTTCCTCCACCGTGTGTTCTCTCTTTCCCAGCTCGGTGGAAGGCATTTACAGCATATGGAAAACGAGGGCAAGCCGCCCCCCCCTGTTCCGTGGATTCCCATGCTGTCTTTCCAATTTTTAAACTCTCACTTCCTCTAATGTTTCCTTCCTCAAATTTATTTCTCATCCCAGATCAAAAGGGCTCCAATTTTCCTCATCATTTCACTTCAGTTGCCCAGAGTTCCCGGGAACCTCCTCTACACTCAGCCCGAGACTCATCTCACCATCTGACCGGTCTTGAACGTGTTCCACTGCTGGCCACAGCCTTCGTGAACTCAGTCCTTGAGCTTCTGTTAGTTACCCTCTCCTAGATGGCCTACATGACAGACATCACACCTGGCAGTGAGTATACGCAGATGAAATAGACACCATGGAGTTAGGCCCAATATCTACTGGGAACAAGGAGGTAATAGATTAATTCTGCCCGAAACACTCTGCCCAGTCCGTGAGCTCAGAATGTTTCTGGAGGCCAAAAGATGACACCTTCAATAGTAAAGGGTGGTGGTCCATAGCAGAGCACACACGGAGGGGCTGACCATCAAGCTTTTGTTAGCAGCTGTGTTCCAAACGGACAGGAGCCCGAGCAGGCTACAGGCTGCGGTGGCTACAGCAGTCAGCCAAGCCGAAGCCATCAGGGGACTCAGACTTGCGCACAGTCATTCACTGCCACAGCTCACAGCTGATTAGACCAAAGAGGGCCCTGGCCACACCGTTGGCCACAAGTACAAAGATCGGCTGGGCCTGGGTCCGATGAGGAAGCAGAAAGAAAAAGTGCTGTCTTCATCAGCAGGCTGGGTGGCTTTACAGAAGGCAGGGTTTCACAAAATCTTAGAATCTCACTCTTGAAAGGAAATGATTGTCCTCCAACCTTATTATTTTGTATCAAAGGAAACTGAATCTCTGGAGAAATGAAAATGAATGATCTCAAATCCCATCTTGGCAGAGCCGATTTCATGCCCATCCTCTCTACCTCACCCAGAACAGATAGGCGTACACACCTGCTGGGCTTCTCTGCGGGAAGCTGCTGCTGAGTTCACCTACCTGACATTCCCTGACCTGTCCCAAAATGCTGCGGACCAGCGACTGGCATGCCAGTGGCAGCTCCAATGCTCAGCACCCTTTCTGTTGCCTGAAGCTTCTAACACATATGCTGAACGACACAGCATCCTCCTACACTTACAACCACTATTACGTATACACTAGAGGAATATACAGCCACTCAGGAGGAAGGGAGAGCTACGTGAGAACCTCCAGAAAGGAGTGCTATAGTTAAAATGCCAGGCAGCTTCAAGAGGGGACATCTACGTGAAATTTCTCATTGTGAGTTCCGTCTCCCTGCAGCAGAGGTGCTTGTGACCTGGATGATGCAGGAAATGTCAGAATTCTGTTTAGAGCTGCTATAGGCACTGGCCAGCTGGTAGTGGGAGCAGCCCAGCTCTGGAGGTAGAAGAGCTCCAGGGAGATGCTGCTTTCAACCTGTTCAGCGTTGGCTCTGCTTCCTCCCCAGAGGAGGATGCCAGGAGCTCCGGGAAGGCTGGCTGTCAGGAGCAAATAACTAAGGTATGAAAAGAACCTGGCACAAGAGGTCTTTTACTGAGGCTCTGTTCCCTTAGCCTTTCCTTGGTGAGGCTCCGTGACTACTTCTCCCGCTTGGATTGGCTCCAGTTTTCATTTCTTCCCGGGGCCCAATCAGGGTGAAATGTGGGAGTCACTCAGCTTGGGCACAAAATTTAAGGGGGCTTCAAAATGAAATAATCCATAGTCTATGGGTTCAGTCCAATAGTTTTGTAAATAAAGTTGCTATGACAAAGCCATGCCTAATCATTTGTGCATTGTCTACAGCTGATTTCAAGCTACATTGGCAGAGCTGGATTGTTGCAACACAGATTGTATGGCCCACAAGGCCTAAAATACTTATCTGGCTCTTTAATGAATAAGTTTGCTAATTTCTGATCTACGTGGTCTAATTTTGTGGCATAAAGTCTTTCATAATATTTCTTTACTATTCTTCTCAATTCCATGGGATCTATGATGGTAAACCCTCTTTCATTCCTAATATTGGTAGTTTTTGTTTTTTTGATCAGTATAGCCAGAAGTTTATCAATTTATTGATCTTTTCTAATAAGCAACTCTTAAAAAAATTTTTTTGTTGTCATAATATATTTGTACCATCCAATATTTACCATTTTAAGCACTTTCAAAAGTATAGCTATTCAGTGGTATAACTATTGAACAACTCTTAGCAACATCCATTACGCAAACTTTCTCATCATCTTAAACAGAAATTGCACCATTAAGCAATAATTCCCTCTTCCCCTCATACCCCTGCTCCTGGTAACCTGTAATCCGCTCTCTGTCTCTCCGAATGTATTCTAGCTGTTTCATATAAGTCAGATCATACAGTATTTGTCTTTTTCTGCTTATTTTACTCAACACGATGTCTTCGAGTGCCATGGAACTTGTAGTATATATGGTTGAATAACATCCCATTGTGTGTATATACCACATTTTGTTTATCCATTCATCTGTTGATGGATGCTTGGGTTGCTTCCGTTTTTTGAAATTAGGCTACTGTGCCTAATGCTGCTATGAACATTGGTGTACTACCATCTGTTCTACTCCTGCATTCAACTGAGTATAAGCCAAGACGTAGGATTTTCAGATCTTGTGATAATTCTATGTTCAGCTTTCAAAGGAATTGCCAAGTTGTTTTCTACAGTGGCTGCACCATTTTACAATACTACCAAAAATGTATAAGGTTTTAATTTCTCCAAATCCGCTGATCCTTATTTTTGTTTTTTAAATAATAGCCATCCTAGTGGGTGTGAAATAGTATCTTGTGGTTTTGATTTGTCTTTGCCTGATGACCAATGATGTTGAGCATCTTTTCATGGGCTTATTGGCCTTTTTTTTTTTTTTTGTATGCTGTATGGCGGGAGTCACATTTCATTCTTTTTCCATGTGACTATCCCGTTATTGCAGCACCATTTGTATTATTATTATTATTATTATTATTATTATTATTATTAGGGCAAGTGCCTGGGCCGGGAATCAAACCCAGGTCTTCCACATGGCAGGTGAGAATTCTATCACTGAAATATCCTTGCACCCCATTGGCCATTTTCAGTACCTTTTTGGAGACATACCTATTCGAATCCTTTGCCCAACTTTTATTTTTGTCTTTTAGTTGTTGAATTGTAGATTTCTTCGTGTAATTGGGATATTAAACTCCTATCAACTGTATGGTTAGTAATAATTTTCTCCCATTCTTAGGTTCTTTTCACTTTCTTGATAATGTCCTTTGGCATACAAAAGTTTTTAATTTTGATGCTCATTTCGTATTTTTTCCTTTCATTGCACATAATTTTGTATCATATCGGAGAAACTGCTACCACATCTAATGTCATGAAGATTTCTGTTTTCTTCAAGGAGTTTTATGGTTTTAGTGTTAGGTTTAGGTCTTTTAACCATTTAAAGTGAATTTTTATGTGTAGTGTGAGGTAGAACTTCTTATAAAAGCAAAGTGGGTACAACACACCACCTTCTCTTAAGTTTTTCTTGGTTACAATTACTCCAGTAGGGACAGGGAAGGAACCTACCTGTGTTGTTTGTACTGTGGCATGGTAGTCCAGAAACTCAATTTGGTGGAGATCAAAGAAGACTTCTGAGAAGCTCCCTGATCCTTCCTGCCTATTGCCTTCCCCTTGGGCTTATAGCCACACAAAACCTTGTATTTAAACAGCCTCAACTCTAAATTTCTACAGAAAAGAAAAGCACTGCTTTAGAAGATGGGCCAATGGCTGAAGTTCCAAGCCCACAGGGATGACCACCATCTCGAAAATGTAGAGACTGCTCTTAGGTCAGTGAGACGGCTCAATTCTCAAGTAGCTGTTCTTTCGTTTTAACGTAACACCTGGTATAATCCATTAACTTTAACATAACACCCGGTATGACCCATTATTTCTAAAGTAACACCTGGTATGACCCTTATCTATAACATAACACCTGCTATGACCCATTACCTGTAATGTATCACCTAGTATGACCCATTTTACTGTTAGCATAACACCTGGTATAATAACCTTCGAAAAAAGACAAAGTACCGCAAATGGGGTGACTTAAACTACCATAATTCTTTCAGTCTGGCAGCTGGAGTCCAAAATCAAGACGCCGGCAGGGCCACACTCCCTCTGACATCTATAAGGAAGAATCTGTCCCATGCCTCTCTCCTGGCTTCTGGACATGGCTTGCCAGCAATCCATGGTGCTTTTCCTTATTTCTACCTGTATCTAATTCTCCCCTTCTTATAAGGACACCAGCTATGGTGGATTAGGGCCCACCCCCTCCACACTGAGCCCATTTTAACCTGCCCAGTTCCATCTTTAATGACCCTATTTCCAAATAAAATCACATGCTGGGGTGCTGGAGATTAGGCTATCTTTTTTTTTTTTTTTTTAATTTGCATATGGGCAGGAGGCACCAGGGATCGAACTCCAGACCTCCAGCACGGCAGGTCAGAGCTCTGCCTGCTGAGCCACGGCAGCCGCCCTAGGCTATCTTTTGATAGGATACAATTTAAATGAGAACAGCAGTGGAACTCAAGGTTTTCCTTTATCTTTGGCCCACAAGTCATCATCAAAGAACTAGGATTCAACCATTACAGAAACAAAGTGAAACTTTCCCAAGGACATTTATTTACAGGTATTCTATTGTTATATTTATAAATTATAACAAATGTTAAGAATATATTTTAAAATCACAAGTTGCTATCGATGAGACACACAAACATCAAAAGCATCATGAATTCATAGCAATGTTTAAAAAATCCTCATTGGTCACCCTTTGAGGATGCAAGGTAACTCTATTTTAGGAACGGTAGAGAGAGGGAAAGGATAAAGCACTCATCTCGCTGTGCGAAGACAAACTGTACCTGAGGACGACCAGATAGATGATAAAGGGAAGTCTGTTTTTATAGAAGTATTCTAGCTAATGACATGAAGAAGGAAATGGTAGAATTAGAAAGCAGAATCAAAAATTTGTAATTCCTATAGAAATAATAGATCTATGGAATGATTTATAACCACTTATAATTTATAATGGTGCTAACATCACCATTATGTGTGCCCACTATCCTACGAAGCAGGCTTGTCAAAAAAAAAGACAAACATGAACTGGTGAAAGCCCCTAACACTACCATTTCACAGGGAATACATGGCTTTATTTAAATATTGGTTCAAACAAGTAATTTTTAAAATATATGACAGAATAAGCTAAATTTGAACAGTGGCTAGATGTTAGCGTTGAAGAATTCTTGTTAGTTTTGAAGGTGGGTCAGTGGTAGCAGTTATGCTTAGAAAATTAATCATTATCTTTGAGAAATACACACTGAGATGCTTAAAAACAAAATGATGTTAGGGATTTAATGCAAAATAACCTGTGGGGAGGGAAAGTCTGCAGGGATATAGAAAGAAACAAGACTGTCCATGAGATGATAATTATTGAAATTTTCCATAATATAAAGCTTAAAAAAAACTGAGGTAATGTTATTTTGAATAAGTTTTATTGACTAGGCTTTAAAATACAAATAAAAGTACTTAAGAGTTTAAGGTTTTAATAATACTGATAAAATTAATTTATATAACAAGGATTAATGACTCAAAGTAAAAATGGTAATATTATAGGAAGTCAAATTGTATCATGAATAAAACATACAAAAGTAATTCGTTTAGTGGTTTAAAGCAGCACACTACTGATGCGCCCGGCCGCAGTGTAGACAGACGCCCTACTGCAGGGAACACGGGTGTGGTCTCCCAGCATCGGCAGCGCGCAGCTCTGGTTGTTTCAGTGCCAAACCATCTCGAGTACTGAGATGTTTGAATAATTAGTGCAAATAGCACTGACAGTGCACACAAATAATCTATGTGAGATGAACTTTGTGTTCAGGACTGAGGTGTTCTGCATGAAAATTATTTCTTCTTAGGGCAAAAAAAAAAAGCCCTAATAGAAGCACAGACATATTCCGAGAAGTGAGCTGATAAAATACATAAACACATACATACATTCAAGCTTCTGGAGAGCATTTTTGCTTAGTACTTCACAGACTGACTTCACTTTCACCTGGAAAATATTTAACGGCAGATTCAATAATGAGATATTTCAATGTTAATGATAATTTTTACTCTGAGGCTAGTCTGAAGCATGAAACACTGTTCTAGTTTGCTAAAGCTGCCAGAATGCAACACACCAGAGATGGGCTGGCTTTTTTTGGTATGGGCAGGCTCCAGGAATTGAACCTGGGTCTCTGGCATGGCAGGTGAGAATTCTGCCACTGAGTCACTCTTGCACGACTCTGGACTGGCTTTAATAAGGGGATTTATCTAGTTAAAAATTTATAGTTCTTCAGAGGAAAGGCAGCTTGCTTTCAGGTGAGTTTCTGTCACATGGGCAGGCAAACAACGTCTGCTGGCCTTCTCTCCTGCTTCTGGGTTCTAACAGCTTTCCTGGGACTATTCCTTTCTGCATCTCCAAACATCTGGGCTGAGCAGCTGAGATGAGCTGTGCTGAGCTGCTGGGCTCCCTTCTGACCTCTTTTTTAAGCCTCCAGCTAATTAAATGAAACCTCACTTATTGTGGAAGGCACGCCCCGTAGCCAGCTGCAGATGTCATCAGCCATGGATGAATTCCACACACTAGTGATTCAAGCCCACAGCAACAGAACGGGCACCATCACTGGCCAAGCGACACCGGAGCCTACCACAGTCACACTGCCAGGTCACACTGGATAACCCATGACCACGAGACGGCAACTTACACCGATGAATAAGGAAATTGAGGGAAAAATAAATTGTCATCATTTTGAAAACCTAGAGTAACCTACTGTACTATCCAATACAGTAACCACATGTGACAATCTAAATTTAAATTAATAAAAAATAAAGCTAAAAATCCAGTTTCTCAGACACACGTCACATTCAAATGCTCATGAATGTGCATTTGTGCACGTAGTGGACTGCAGAGCAAAGAACCTTATCACCGTCACGTCCACTGCAAGTGCCAAGGACCAAGCATCCAATCACTGGTGAGTACACCAACTGTGAAGTTATTTATCGAGCTACTGGCATAAAAAGGCCCTGCCTCCTTCTGCTATCTATGATGAATTTCCATGCCATGTGAATTTATTTGAAGAACTTTGTTTCATCTATAAGGCCCCATGCAATGAACAATTGAAGGGTTTCATAACAGGAAAAAAGTTTTTGTTTCCTAAACAATGGATCTATTTCTTTTTATCAGATGAGATTATTTATTCAGATTTCCTTCTTTGCCATGGCTACAAGTAAACACAAAATTAATGTACTGCTTAACTGGTATAACTATTATTAACCCAGGTTTTGAACAAATGTACTTTCCTTTTCTCATCTATTCAGTTTTTTACTTTACCCTTTTTATCTTATGGTAAGCAACTGAAATTCATTCTGGAGGTGGGAGGAGCATTAATGGATTATATGTAAGTAGAACTTTACTGCCCTCTTTTGATACAATAATAAAATGCAGCAAAAGTTCCAAGCAAGACATTATAATCGAGTACAATTTTTTTAATATAAGAAATCTATAATATTCATTATGTCAACATATATACACATTGATACTAAAACTCATTTTATAAAATTTATTAATTACTCTTGTTAGGACTCCAAGAGATAAAAGAAAAATTGAATATGAAAATTACCAACACTTACTAGGGAAATATGGCATTAATTGGTGAAGAATAAAATCAGAATAAGAGAAGGATGTTCTATATCACCACTAACATTCAACAATTTTCTACAGCATAGCTAATTCAAGAAAAACAATAAAGCACAAAACAGAATATCAAACAAAAATATTGGAAGATGTGGTGCCTTAGCTTCCCAGGCCCCTAACACAAACAGCCCACAACAGGATGGCTTACCAACGGAGTTTATTAGCTCACGGTTTTGGAGGCTGGAAGGCTGGCTTCCCCGGGTCGCTCGTGCTCAGGCTGGGCAATCCTGAGTTCCCTGGACTTCCTGCCACATGGTGATGTCCCCTCCTTTCTCACAGGTGCTGCTGACTCCCCACCCTCCCTGGCTTTCTCTTTATAAAGCCTCCAGTGCAGGATTAGGACTCATCCTGATTCAGCCGGCCATACATCTTGACTAAAAATACCACCTTCAAAAAGGCTATCTACAACGAGTTTGACCCAAAGGAATGGGATTGAGATAAAGAACAGGCGTTTTCTGGGGTACATAATTCAATGTGCCACATGCAGTTAGTATTCTTTAATTTTAGAGGGGTACACCTAGAAAATCCACATATCCATAGTACAGGCAATTAAAATAAAGAGCTTATTAAGGGGAATAGATATGAGGTATATATATATATATATATAACTGATAATCTTCTCTATACCAATGTAACTAATTATTGCAGTTAAAAATGAGAACAAATCCTATTCTAAGAACCACAGTACTGCCTTTTTTTCAAAATCTAACTTTGTATTTATTTATAGAAAATACAACACTTTTCTCATTCATTTAGCCAGTTAATCCAAAGAAAAAAGTGAAATACTATGATTACAGGTATGTTAAAAAAAACTCTTTTACAAAGACACACAAAAAACATGATATTTTCAGCAACTTTTAAAAAAATCTGGTATGAAACAAAGATAAATAAAGCATTTCAGAAATGACAACATCAGTTCACCTATCTTGTGTTCCTTCATTTACCCTTCTCGCCCTGGATTAAAAATAGAACAAACAAAACCTCAAATTACTCTCTTTAATCCAAATCAATGTACTGTATTAGCAAAACTTCATAAAGTCCATGAGGATATGTTTTGGTAAAAGCAGTAAATGCAAAAAAACCCAAACAAACTGGAAGTATGGCAATCCCTCACAGCATTTGCAAACGTGGAAAGAAAAAGATCTCATCTTACTGAAGAGCAATCAAGGCACAGAGCTCGGTCAGTGGCATACTCACATTTATAAATGGCCCTGAAATACAGGACAGGATTCCTACTGGCGAATTTACCTTCTTAACTGCATTTAGATATGATCCAGGCATTAAAACAAGTAGGGAGTTACTTGAAGTCTGGAAAACAGACTCCAGCCATGAAACACAACTTGAGATTGATGTATGTTACACAATTTACAGTATGAACTGGGAGAGAGGAAGGGTAATGCTAGGAAAGGGATCATAACACTCAAAGGATTCAAAAGATCATAATATGGCAAAGTCCCACCAAAACCTAGCATAAAATATAATAAAGTAAAAAAACAGTCTTCGTTGGAAACCAGTATTCAGACCAAGGGAGGAAAAAGATGTGTAGAAATGGACAGAAAATTATTCATTTCAGTATCTCCAAGTGTTTGGCACACATTTCCAAAAATACATATAATTCTCCTGATACTTCCTTGAGGAAGACAATATTAGGAATGAATGAGTTCATGTTTAAAAATATAAGAAAGAAATACTGAGGAGTTACTATTTGTAATGCCACCTATAAAAACATTTAGATTATCTGGAAGTATCCTTTCAATAAAATGCTCAGATTGCATTTCATTCCTACATTTATAGGTTGATATTAAGTATCTTTTGTTGAAGAACCAAAGCCAAGTTAGGGTTTTATTAAAAAAACCTACCAAAGTTCACAGCAAGTTTAAAACGTTTTATCATGTCCACACCAGGCTGTTTCCCTCTGCAGCCGCGCCTCAGCTGTTCAAGTCCTGGCCCAATCCCCTCCCCTGCACTGTCCTCCCGACTGCCCATCAGGGGCAGTGCACGCCTCTTCCCAGAAGCGGAAGCCCACTGCCGCTGGCTCTGCATCTGCTCTGGCTGCATGCTTGTCTCCCACCAGAGTATGAGCAAGAAAACCCATCTTTCATCTTTTAATCTCCAGGACCTAGCACTTAGTGGGTACACAAATTAATAAATAGGACATCTGACTCATTTCTCTAGCAGTAAATTTTCTTAGGTGAAAACACTGAAGTTTGTAGTTCTTCACGTGAAATTCAATCAAATATTCTCTAAACCTATTTTTGTTGCCATTTTCACCAGGAAGATTACTAGTCTTCCAGGGCAATTAACCAGGTAAGTCCCTCTTTTCAACCTCATTTTTCTGAAATTACATTTATTTCATTGAAATATCCTTATGCATTTACAAGTAAAACTTTTTACAAGTAAAACTAAGTCCCAAGAAAGGGAACCAAGCATGATTCTTAATGATATAAAATCAAATCCTTCTGAAACTAGATCAGGTAAAAATAAAGAAACATATTCTTGTACCGAAAGACCAGTTCAGAATTTAACAATACATCTGAACTCTGAACTTCCCCTTGAAAGATCTCCAGGAAGAGTTCATGAATCCAGTGAAGGAAAATAGCTATTCAAAGGGACGTATTTTTGCACTTGTTCTGCTCCAATTTCTGCGACGTAGATGGCTCCAGTGCTCCTGTCCACGTCTAAGAGATGAGGCGACACCTGGTCTGCGAGCTGGATGGTACTGACCACGGAGCAGTTGCCAAGGAGTCCTACCGGGGGCGCAGCCAGAAACAAGAGCCTGCCCAGATTCAGCTGGGCCGAAACCACATACTTCCCATCAGGAGTGAATCTGCAAAGAAAGACACTTTGTAGGGTAAACTTAGGGTAAATAAAATGTCTATTTATGCAACATTTTAATCCCCTATAAAGCTGAATAACAGTTGGCAACTAACACGTGCTGAACGGCTTGTTTGACGAGAGTTTATATTTTATCTAATGCTGTTTATGAGGAAGCAAGGCATTTGTGATGATAGACACATCTAAAGTTTAGCTTAAGTTTCTTAAAAACATCAGTATTAGAGTACTACACAAAATGAAACTAATGTGGAACTGGTGGTAGGCTGAGTCTGACACTACAGAACTCAGACTTTGATTTTTGGTCTATATACAAAAATTAAAAATACACCTCATCAAAGGCTCCACGAGAGTTCTAGCGTATGTCAGTTCCAATACATGGAGACTACCCTGAAGTGTGGAACCCCATCCCCATATGCCGGGCCCAGACTGATAAGTGGACCCCTGTGTTAGTTAGATTCAGTTGTCGACTTGGCCAGGTGAGCACACCTAGTCTTGTTGCTGCGGATATAAGCCAATGATACGTGAACCTCATCTGATGCTAATTACATCTACAGTCAGCTAGGAAGTGTGTCTGCTGCAATGAGTGACGTTTGACTTAATTGGCTGGTGCTTAAATGAGAGAATGCAACATAGCACAGCTAAGCAGCTCGGCCTTCCTTATCTCAGCTCTTGCAGCTCAGCCCAGGCCTTTGGAGATGCAGAAAGAAGTCACCCCAGGGAAAGTTGTTGGAACCCAGAGGCCTGGAGAGAAGACCAGCAGAGACCATCCTGTGCCTTCCACGTAAGAAAGAACCTCAGTGGAAGGTTAGCTGCCTTCCCTCTGAAGAACCAACAAAATAAATCCCCTTTTATTAAAGGCCAATTCGTCTCTGGTGTGTTGCATTCCGGCAGCTAGCAAACTAGAACAAGCCCCATTCTGATAAGTGGACCCCCACCCCAATACATGAAGTCCACCCTGATGCATGAAGTACTGGGGTTGAGCCCTACTCTGATATGTGGGGTCCCCTGATACATGGGACCCACCCCGATGTCTGGAGCCCTTCCCGAGGTGTGGACCTCCACACCTATAATGGAGCCCACCCTGAAATGGGGGGCCAATTCACCCCAATATATGGGATCCACCCCCTCAAAATAAGTAACATAACGAAATAAAACAATCATTGAAAAGTAAAAAGACACAATTACCGGACTGCAGAAGGTCCCTCTTCTGTGAAACAGTCAGTCCAGGCTCCTAACCATTCCCCAGTGTCTTTATCAAACACTTGCATTCTTTTATTTCCTCGGTCAGCAACCCATACCTGAGAAACAAAAAGAAGTCCTTTGGAAAAGATCTACATGTAATGTGAAGAAAAAAGAAGGGGCCGGGGAGAGAATGAATGTTTTCATTAGTTTCAATACAAGAGGCCCCCAGAGAAGCAATCTAAGCCCCATTTTCAGATAAGGGACTGAGGTTCTGAGAAACTAAATAACTTGTCTGAAGGGAGTTTACAGTAAGTGAAAGAGGCACAGTGTGTCTCAGCCATCTGTCACAACCAAAACCTAGTGCGCTCTTCCCAGTGCAGTAGATCCGAAACACTGGAGGACTCTACCACAATGCAGAGGATTAAGAGATTCTCAAAAGTGGCAGCCTTCCTTTCTGCCTCTAACAAGCACTCACTTGTCGAGTACTGCCCTATGTCAGCTCCTGGCCTGGCAGTAAGACAGCGGCAAAGAGCATCAGCCCTGCTCCAGAGCTCCGGCATTCACACTGTAATGTGTAACACGTGCCCTGATGTCAACCCAGGTGCCACCAAAGGGCCACCTACAGAGGAAGCTTGGGAGAGTACCTGGTGAGCACCTGGGCTTACACAAGTCCTGCGGTCCTGTTCTAGCAGGAAGGCAGGTTCTTCCTAAATGGCATATCCTATCTTCAATGTTGGCAACCCAGGACACACATGAGGAGAGCTGTTTTATTAGCAACATGTAGTGAGGGTTACAGAGAAGATACAAGAACAGACTGGGGCGGGGGAGAGAGCCTTGCCTACTTCTACCTCCCGCTTCAGGTCCTCTGGATTTCTTGGATTGGATTAGTGGATTCAGGGACTACTTCCTCAGGGTAACTTTAATTATTGCTTTATCAATGGAGAATCAGAGAGTCAATGAATTCATCTTCAATCAGAAAAAGGAGAAGTGATGACACTATTTTAGAAAGGTAATTTCTCAAGGCTGCTCCCTGACTGAGGATTCTTTATTAAGAATGGGTTTGTTTAAAGCTTTTGAGAACTCTGTCTCAGACAAATGACCAAGAAGGAAATACAATTTAGGCCCTAGGCCTGAGTAGCACTTTAGGACGTCAGCATTATCTTTCCTATTCAACTAATCTTGACCATGGGAAGTCCTGTTGAAGAAACATCTTTAATTCTAGAACTAATCAACTTTTCATACAGGGTTTCGGTGATGATTAAATGAGTTAATCATGCACAATTCTTAGAGTAGTTTCTTTCAGTCAGTGCTCCACATTGCTACTTAAAAAAAAAAAAAAAAACCAAAACCACCACATGAAACCTCTATTGTTATTCTAATAAAAACATGAATGTGCAGAAATTAACACACAATCTTCATCACTGAGCGATGCCAAAGTACAACCATGGCCTCCGAGGCCTCTGAGGAGGATGGCGTCACTGTAGAGTGCACAGGACCTGGTCCGAGGTCCCAGTGTCCAAACCTACCTGTCTCTCCCATCTTTTTCTCGAACTGCAAATATAGTTAAACATTTGTAGAACAGTTTAACTAGTGAGAATGCAGCTTTGTTTTTCCCAGTTAACTTTATCTACCTTCAGATCCATTATTTATTTCCTTTATCCCTAAAGTGGAACAGGGCATCTGTTTTGTTCATTTCTAAGTGTCTGTGGGAGCCCCTCACCACAGACCCCAAACATTTACAAAGGATGCATGCACACCCAAGCCAGGAGTGCCTAGACATATCCGGATACACACACACAAATTCACCACACATCTTCATACCCACTGAGACACACACATGCACATCTTCAGATACAGAGCCTAAGACAGGAAGACACGGCGTCTTTACCCGACCAACTGGATCAACTGTGACACTGTGAGGGATGTTGAACTGGGCAGGCCCTGTCCCATTTCCTCCACGCAGCCAAAGCACTGCAAAATCTGCAAGTGGTAAAAGAAGAACATATAGAGTATCTTGTGCATATTTACACAATGTATTTTGTGATATAAGTTACAGCAAAACAATTCAATTATACCTCCAGCTGACTATGCTTTCTGGCTTCCTGTTTTATACTCATCTACCTAATTTCTATGCTCTACCCTTACCCCCACCCCCCAAAAATCTTGTTCTGCTTCAAGCAATTAATCTATTTCTTTAATGATGATCTCCACTAAATTTTTCATCCTTCCCTCAAAATCATTATGTTTAGGATTTTTACCATCTCTTGCCTCAAACTGGTTCCCCTTTCCAAATTATCTGTCATTTGATGTCATCATTCTTCTGAGGCTAAAAATTCAGTCAGACTTTACTGTCTGTCTCCTTCATTATCCACATTCAATGTTTCCTAAATTTGCTTGTTTCTTTCTTTCATACAATCTTTTGGAGTCTTGCTGTATCCTCACCCCACCTCCCTTTAACTATATAACCCCACCAAATTCGGTTACTGGGACAAACTGACTACAAAGCCCTTAAATGACAGTGACTTCTCTCCAAATATTTCCTGTCTTGTAAAAGACCTCTGCTTCTGTAATATTGTTTTCTTACTAACGAACATCAAGGACTCTTTACAAGTAAAAAGATGGCTTTGAAAATCCTTACAGAAGCTTTCAAAGACACCCCAATCTTATTTCCCACTATTCAGAAAGTGCATTTTCAGCTTCTTTCCTAGAAGTCATCTAATCACCACCTCCAGGCCTCCTGGACAGTCTTCCCTCCCCTCCCTTCTCCTCCCACCCAAACCAGTTTATCCAAGAACTACTTCTTCCAAGAAACTGTGCCCTACTTGTCCAGCCCATACTGGTTTCTTCTTCACCTGGTTCCCGTGTCATCTGTATTAGACCTGCGCCTAGAATACGACTGAGAACACACAGCAGGGCACTCAATAGACACCTGCTGGTTCATCAGCTTGTGGGACACCTGGATTCTGGGGTTCCAGGTTCCTGACTTCCCCATCCTTAACTGGACGGGGTACCCACTCATCTCCTGAGCCCAGTGTACACTCGCATACTGCCTCCAGTTCCCAGCCTCAGGTAAAGAGTAAGCAGGCCTGTGATCAGAACCATTCTGTCAGCCATTCCATGCACCTGCATTCTAGTTTTTTCCTATTATACACTTGAGTCCTGTACACAAAGTTTTATATACAACACAGTCACAACAGTACACCAAGCATCAGATTAAACTCATCTTATGAGATAATATTCTAAAGACGCACAGAAAATTAAGCCATGTACCTTGGGACAGTTTGAGCAATCTGTTATTCAATCCTCCATCTCCATCTGCAATGTATATATCTCCTGTGTCCTCTACATGTAATTCTGCAGGGTTATCAAACTGCAGGGGATTCAAACCAGTGCCTTTTTTGCCTGGGGTACCCAAAACTTGAACAAGGTCGCCAAAGGAATTGTATTTTTTAACAGTATGACCATAGGGTCCTGTAGAGACAAACACACACATTTCACAAATATAGCTACTGTACAAAAATTCACATTTTTTCAAATAAACTGAGTAAAAACTTAATAGGCTTAAAGTCCTGACTCATACAGAAGGCTCATGATGTTAACAAACTGTATAATATTCATCTTGAATCTTATGACTGTGAATAAGCACTTCTTAAAAAAGGAACTCAAGAATAACAATTCATAGTTGAAGACTGTTATTTTAGACATTAATGTACAAATTTCACGTCAGTGAAAAAAAATTTTATAATACAGATTTTTTAAAGCTACATTTTCTCTTTGTCTAAGCACAAGTAAACCAAATGTTTTCTCAGAAATATGTGCACTTTAACTTACAGCTCTGAATAATGTTTTCTGATATTCAGAGCTGTAAATTAAAGTGTGCATATTTTTTTCCCAGCATATTCTACTAAACTATTTGACAGAAGGAAGGTTTCAGACATGCTACAATGAGTGGGATTTCAGAAATATTAACACTAGTTTTTGCAAATCTTTGCACTTTGAGCAATGAAACAGTTACGGTTTCTCAGCACAATCTCATGAAAGAGAACTGGCTGAGAAAAATGTAGAGGTAAGGATTCCATTCATTGCCTTCACATTTTACAGTTAACTTAATCTGAGAAGAGCAACTGTCACTTTAAAGTGGAAAAGTCCCCTTATTAAAGGTAAGATCATAAGTATATGCTCCTTTTTAAACTTCTTGATTCTGGAGAATGACAAAATAAAGATTTTGGAAACAAGACTTCACGAATCACAGAAATTAAGATCAGACGCAGCAACTGATTTAAAAATGTACAAGCAAGAACATGGGCAAAAACGTGATTTCTAGCAACATAATCTAACAGCTATTACTACACATACCACTTCCTACATCTGTGATCCAGAGAGCCTGCTCGTGTGAGGTGCTGGCTGCCAACATGCCATGAGGTGTGTCAACCGTGTAATTCCAGGCTCGCAGGAAATATCCGTCCTCCGAGAACACCAACACCTTTGGGATGCTATCTCCCCTCTGAAGTATGCAAAAGTAACTCTGTAGGTAAGCTCAGTTTTAAGTAAAAGTAATCCTTATTTTGGCAGCAAAAAAAAAAAAAAACAAAACATTAAAGGTTAACTGAGAAATTTAGTAACATTAAAAGGCAACAATATTAATAACTAGTGGTTACTTGCAAGCAACTCAAAGACAAACCCCACAATTACCACGACACAAACGCATCTGGTTTCCGGGTACAGTAAAACGGGAACGGCTGTTTGCTTCGAGCTTCTAACTTACTCACTTGCGCTACGTAAACCAAGCCGCTGAGGGAGTCAACAGCCACACAAAACGTTGCTCCAGTAAAGTATTCCGAATACTTAGGCCAACCCACATCCAGCCGATAAAGAGTGTTTGTAGTGCTCCAGGAAATAGGAAGAGCAAAGTTCTTTAGAATCTTAAAATGAAATCAGAAAACGATTCAGTATACTTTAAAGGCTTTTTTAACTCTTTCTTTTAAAGCTCTTTTCAGCACGCCTTGACACAGGTTGGCTGGACTGGCAACGACTCCCAAGAAACGGGCTTTGACCGGACCAGGCCCACCAACTGGGGAGTCTGCCAATGTGGGGGGCGCCATGGGCGGGGGAAGGAGAGAAACCCAGGAGGAACGGCGGGGCGGCACCCACGGGCTCCTCCGCGCTGAGACAGGCTGGCCCGCGCAGGTTCCCGGGCCGGGCCGCGCCGCGCCCCCCGGCCGCCACCGCCCCTCGCCCGCGCTCACCGGAGAGCCGCAAAAGCGCGAGTGCAAGGCCAGGCAGGCGAGGAACAGGCCGGCGCCCGCCGCGCACACCCAGGCCCTCGCCATCGGGACTCCGGGGCAGGGAGACTCCAGCAGGGCCGGGACCCTGCGGCCGCGGAGCAGGAGAGCCGGGAGACAAGGCAGCGAGAGCGAGGACACCCGGAACCGCCGGCTCAGGCCGCTCAGCCCCACGCCCCGGGCCCGCCCCCTCGCCCTGCGCCTCGGGCCCCGGCTGCGGGCGCCCGTAGCTATGCCTGAACCATTTCCAGCTCATTTTCAAAAAATTCAGATTGAGCCACCGAAACAAAGCACGCGGAAACCCGAGTCTTGATACAGACGGCACTCGGCAAATGACTGCCGGGCTCTGGGCAGGTCTCGGCCGCGCCCGATCCCCAGGCACTCAGGCAGCCGCCGTGGGCGCCTGTCCCCACCCCAGCACACCCTCCCCCTGGCGCGCAGGACGGCGCGGCCCCGGCGGCGGCGCAGTGCTGAGGTCACTGGCGCGCGACGGGCGTGGCGGAAGGCCCCCGGGAGCCGGTGGGGGCTGCAGGGTAAGCGGGCGTAGCGCCGGGTGCGGGTGGCGCTGCGGTGTGCGGGACCCCCCTTACTCGCCGCGGCCCCCTCCGCCCGGCCCCGGCCCGCTCCCGGAAGCCGCGGCCGCTGGCAACAAAGGGCCCCGCGCGCCCGGGGCCGCGGGAACGAGGAGCTGCGGCGGGCGCGAGGGGCGGCGAGGGGCCGCGGCGGGGACAGGCGGGCTGCGGCGGCGCCGGGCCGGGGCCGCAGGGCTCGAGGGACCCAGCCGGCCCCAGGCCCCGGGCTCGGGTCTGACGCGGGGCGGGCCCGGCGAGGCGCGGTTGTGGTTCTGTTTTCTGAGAGAAACTTTCCTTCCCCAAAGTCCGCGTCTCGAGCCCCTGTTTGCCGCGCTCGGCGGCGCTGCCGGCCCTTTCCCGCGTCGGCGCGGCTCCCACAGTCGGCGGGCCCGCGCGGGATGACAGTGTCGCTGCCGACCGCGTGACGCCGAGGCCGGAGTCAAGATGGACAAAAAGTCGTTCGAGACGGTGCTGGATGAGATCAGGAAGGTATGAGCTCGGCCCCCTCGGCTCCTTGTGGTGCGAACATTCGCGGTTGATTCTCTTCGCGGCGCTGCGTTTAGGTCGCGGGGAATAAGGGTTCTGGGGTGGCGGGGAAGCCTCGCTTGGTGTAAGTAGGTGGTGTGTGGACGCCGAAGCTCTCTGAGACGCTGCGGTTCGCGGGGATAAATTAGTCGGGCGTCCCCGACCCCGGAGCCCGCTGGGTGGGCGCACGACGACGGCGCCGTGCCCTGGGGTGGGGGTCTCGCCGCTGAGCCTGCGCTGTCCTCGGGCGGTCCGGCAGGCGACTCCCCGCGGGGGGACGCGGAGAGAGCCTTGGGGGTCTCGCCGCTGAGCCTGCGCTGTCCTCGGGCGGTCCGGCAGGCGACTCCCCGCGGGGGGACGCGGAGAGAGCCTTGGGGGTCTCGCCGCTGAGCCTGCGCTGTCCTCGGGCGGTCCGGCAGGCGACTCCCCGCCGGCGGACGCGGAGAGAGCCTTGGGGGTCTCGCCGCTGAGCCTGCGCTGTCCTCGGGCGGTCCGGCAGGCGACTACCCGCGGGGGGACGCGGAGAGAGCCTTGACCTGGAGCCGGAGCTGCGCCGTTTCTGGTTGGGCGCCTGCTAACGTCGCAGGCCCGCCCGCACCGTGGTGTGAGCGCGCTGGCCGAGACCGCGCAGGGGGTGGTCAGGGGCGGGCACACCTGTAGGACTGACGGGGACGGGACGCGTGTTACTCTGGGCCCGCGTGCTGATGATCGCCGTCTGTTACTCCTAAAGTGCTCTCAAGGCTTGCCATGTTTCCTTTTCCTGAGCTTTTTTCTTCTCCAGTTTCGCGTTAGGTTAAATTCGCGTATTTGATACAGTCGAAGTTTATGAAAAGAATAGTTCGTGGCTTCAAGTAAATCAGTAGGTTTCTACTTTTAGAAGATGATGGACTGTCAATTTGCATGTTCCCTCCCTTCTAAGTATTGTGGAGATACATGTAGTAACCAACAGTGGGGAGAATAGGGAGTTTTCCAGAGATAGAAGTCTTAACGCTATATGGCAGCTTACATTCTTATTTCTGGTCTGTAGTTAAAATGTCTTTTGCTCTCTCTCTTAAGTAGTTAGACACATAAGCTTTGTGTTAGTCTTGGATAAATGGGACGGAAATATAAGTATGTGAATTAGTAAGTTGTGTTTTGTTAATTGCGTGAAGACTTTGTAAATTTAAGTCAGTTTAAGCCAGGTAATCTCTTCCCCAAAGTGTCACCCGAGACCGCAGGCCTGTGGGTAATCCTGGCCGCCACTTGCGGCATATTTAAAGCAGAGGCGGGTAAGGCACTGGGAAAAGCACAGGGAGGTAGTGGAGCGGGTGGGGAGGAGAAAAGAGGGCACAAAACAAGGTAGAGTTTGCTCTTCAAAAGAAGGTGCTAATACTGTAGCTCATCACTGGGCCCTCGCCGTGAGTGCCCTTCCGTGCGCTCTCTCCGCACGTCTCGTGCTGTGACCTCCCCGACAGCTCTGCTCTGAGCCGCTGGCCTCCTGTTTCAGACACGAGGTTGGCTGGTCTCCTCAAGCTTAGATAGTAGTTTAAGCCCGAGCAGTTTGACTCCTGCCCTTCCTGGGGACAGAGCTGGGCCCGCAGGTGGGGATGAGAGAATTGGATCAGGACCTGGGGCCGGCACAGTCCAGGCTTTGGTCCAGAAACCTGCTCTTGACTGCATGTCCGGTAGCAGTGATGAAGGTCACACCCTCCGGAGAACATCACCCAGAATGTCACATGCGCCCTCTCTTTTCGCTGGTTTTTCAGTGATTGGTGGCTCCTAAGTTGTGATAGTCTGGCCTTTCCATCACCAAGCGCAGCACATACCTGCAGGGGTGATTCATTCCATTTCAGAAGGGAATCTGTGTTTGTTGAGCTCCTGTCATAGAGCTAATGTTGACTGCTTAACCTTTGGGTGGGCGGTGAATGGAAGAGGAAGCACTCATGGTATTAAAATACCGTTGGTGGTGGCACAGGGATTGAACCAGGGTCCTCTGGCTCCCTGGGCTCTCATCCCGTGGAAGTGCAGAGAGCCTCTTTCACTTGGTACATCATGGGCGTCAGTAAATGATGAATAAGAATGTCTGATGTGTTTAATGTTCTACTTAAAATCCGCAGTTGTTGGATAGGAGATACTCTGAAACTAACTACATTTACTCGAATTCCACGTGTAAAGTCTAATGTCGAGTGCTGCCTGTCACAGATTTATTCTCTTTCCTGGTCACAGGGAGTCGGGAGGCCGCCAGGTCAGCGTGTCCCAGCATGGTGTGCCAGGACTAAGGGGATCTGCCCCTGATCGGGGGTGCTTGGGCATCTGTGGTCTTTGTGGTTTACTGTGCTGGGGCACACACTCATGCTGGTTTCCATGTGTTTCAGGCTGTTTTGACAGAGTACAAGTTAAAAGCCCTGGAATATGTGCATGGCTACTTCTCCAGTGAGCAGGTACGTCTGGTGGCTTGTTTCTGCCTCCTGTTTACACCAGTGTCGCTGTTAATGTCAGCTGACCTGCCGGTTGAGTTCAGAATTGTTGCTATTTTGTTAATGTATTTATTCAGTAACTTTAGAGTCTTTCAGTTGTGGCAGAAAATTGTAGAATTTATCATTTATAATTCAGGGGTATTTTAAAAACCAGTCCATTTCCATCACAGTATCATATTCTAAAATGATTTTAAACTAGTGTCTTTAAAAAAAGGCAATGTCTAAAATTTATAAACTTCTAATGGTAAACTTACCCAAATTTGTACAGTATTTAGAAGATAACAGTTGAGATTCACTATATAAAATAAAATTTGAACAAATGTTGAAGTATATTCTTATGTGAAGCCAAATGAAAATTATAGCAGTGAGGAAAAAATACTGTGTCCAATAAGTAGTTTCTGTATCTGCCAGAAGAAGACTGAATAAAGAATGTCTGATGTGTTTAATTTTCTACTTAAAATCCACAGTTGTTGGATACGAGATACACTACTATGCTTTAAGCATACTATGCTTAAAGCATAGTAGTTTAGTGAAAACTTTTGTCCAGCTTTAAACCTATTACTTTAGGGTGAGGTTGCTAATTTAACCAAACATGTATGTTTATGTGTGTGTACATATGCACAAGTATATGTACACACACATACCTCACACAAATGGAGGGGGTGTGAGAGAGGATTTCTGAGACATACTTGAAAATATGTGATAGAGAAACTAGGCACAGATAGAAGTTAAAATCTGGAGAACAGTTATGGAAAAGAGTGAGAAGATGGAAAGGGTAGACAGTGGATGAATGCTCCACATATTCATCTATTTCTCAAGCACTTCAAAACTTGAATAACTTTGTAGAAGTTTTGCCCACTAAATTCTTAAAAGATAATTTATGATTTGCATTTGTTACTGCCGTTTAAGTGTTTTTCCTCTCTCCTATTGCTTTTCTCAGAATCACCTTATGCATTTTTTAATTTAATATTTTTAAAAGATTTATAATTTATTTTTGCTAATAGCTTTTTTTTTTGTATTGAAATTTTGTAGAGCACTTTTTTCCTTCATGGTTGTTCCCTTTTGCTAAAGTTGCCTTGCAGACTTACTATGTTGAAGGTAGTTCTTTCTAAATCAGACATGATAGTAAAGTTTTGGGGTTGGTAGCGTGCCATGTAGGATTTACTATATAGCAAAACATTATTCCCGTAAAGGTGAGGGCATACCCTCTAACCAGGGTAACTAGGAAGTGTGCGTTGTGCATAGGACTTGTTTGCTGTTTATTGATCTCTTTATAAAGAGTAAAAAGTTTTCCTCTTCTTCATGCATCACTCCAATTTCCAGCATTCACCTTGCTTTGTAGAATAACTGAAGTCATAATGCATTTTCAGGTACCCACAGTAAAATAATTAATTCGGATTTGGCAACCCTCTCCTTGAGGTAGTTTCCTTCTGGCACACTGTTGGAGCCCTGAGCAGGTGCTGTGACAACTACTGCCCCCTGCCGGTTGTGAGAGCCCGTGCTCTCACAGTGAGGCATCTTGTTGAGGCTGATGGGATAATTGATGGTGATTCCTAGGTTTTTGGGAGATAGATCTGGTATGAATCTGAGTATTATGCCCTCCATGTTCAAGTAACAGGCTAGAAGTTGTGGGCCTATGCAAAAGGTCACCACTTAACAAAACTATATTACTCTCCCCTACTGCTTTTTAAAGTTTCCATTTGTTATGCACCTTCTCTCCACCGATTACATCTCCACCCTTCCCTGCTTTGGACCCATGCTGTCCTGTGGCAATGAATTTGCCCTCTCTGTGCTCTTTCGGTATGGTCCGCTGTGGTAGTTGCCATGGCATGCAACATTTGAGCTGCTGAAATGGGCTGTGCCTTTAAGGAACTGAATTTTTTTAATTTAATTTAATCTATTTAAATTTATATAGCTGCCTGCAGCAGCTCTAGTGGACAATGAGTTGTAGACTCCAGTGCCATATTCATCACCTAAGCCCAAGCTGCATACATGGAATAGTAACTCAAAGTTCTGAAATAGGTCTTAAAAGTGTTTGCAAAAACATTGCTGCTATAACTAAATTGGTTCTTTACATTCAGGTGGTTGATTTGCTGAGATATTTTTCCTGGGCTGAACCTCAGTTGAAGGCAATGAAAGCATTACAACATGTAAGTAACATATTTTTTCTTACAATGTAGAATTTAAGTATTGTAATTTTTCCCAGTTTTCCATAATTTATTTCTAGTTGTAATTTGTTTGTATTTGAAAAGCTGACCCTAAATTTTACTGTACTTTGCTTATTCAAATAGCTATGTTAAGTTTTTGAAACTTCATAAACTGTACATTTAAATTGTTGGTACTCTTCTTTTAGATTGTTCATCATAGTGGATTTTTGTTGTTGTTGTTTGTTTGTTTGTTTACATGGAAAGGTGCTGGGAATCGAACCCAGGTCTCCAGCATGACAGGCAAGAATTCTGCCACTGAACCACCGTCGTACCTCCCCATCATAGTGTTTTTATTGGGCAAGTTAGAGAAAGAAATAATCCTGGGCAAGCAAGCTATGGGATTTGAGTTCCTGGGTATTTCTGTTTTTGGATATCTGTCTCCACCCTTTTGTACTTAGTCTCAGAAGATCAATCAGAAGAGTTTACAGTTCTGTGGTTTAGACCGGCAGTATCATAGTGAGCTTGCAGTGATGATGGAGCTATTTTATATCTCAGCCACATGGGGCTGGTGAACTCTGTGTGAAGAGCTGTATTTTACACTTTATTTACTATTACTTAGTTTAAATGGGCACATGTTTACCTGTGTTCACTGTACCCACAAACAGGGGTATCTGGCTCTATAGAAAGATCTTTCAAGGGGTCAAGTTACTGTCCCTTACCTTCCTAAACTTACCTGCCTAAGAAAAATTGCTTGGTCTGTTAGTGCTTTCCCACCTCTATGTTAATTGCTTATTTCTACTGTACAAAAGAAAGGCCTGTCTCACCCATCCCCTGGGGTTGCAAATCTTCCTCCAGGAACCGCAGAGACAATGCTTTCCTTCTAAAAGGGAGAGCTAAGCAAAGAGAGATTCTGGCAGACATATTTATGGGTCCTGCCTTATTTTATCCAGGCACAAAATTTATGACAGAGCTCTGAATCACCTGTCTGCCTGCCCAGCTAAGAATTAAAATTCAGAGATGAGGTGGGCATCATGGGGACCACAGAATAAATACATTGGTTTAAGCTGAATTAAGCCCAGCCTTAATTCAGACAAGGACAGTCCGATTTGATTTATTGTTTTGACACTGAAGAGTGGTTTTGCCAATTAGGTTATATAGTGAGCATTTCCATAAAGTAAATTTTCTAAAACAATAGTATGAAAGCCTTTACAGATATATGAACTGACATATAAGAAAATTGATCTTTTTCAAATATTTAAACTTCTGGTAAAATTTCTAGATGTCAATTTTGAAACATGTGGAGGAATACTGAGTTTTATCAGTTTGAGAACCTCTGCTCCAAATTTTAGGAATCTGTTGGGGTTGGTTTTAACCAACCTGACTTCTTACAGAAGCTTTGCTTTTGAATTTCTTTTCACTGTGAACATAAATCTATAAATTGGCAAAATCTTCAACTGCTTTTCAGAAATAAAGGCACTCTAATCAAAGTACGTAGTGTTCTACTCAATCCTGGTGAATTGTGCTGTCCGGTAAACTAAGACTCCTTGGGGGAATTTGGTGGAGTAGTAAGTTCCAGGACAGTCTGTCTGCAGAACAACTATTAAAGAGTCAACTGTTCTGAAACTCTGGAGGCCAGTGGAAGACTGCAGCATCCAGGGAAGGGTGGGAGGAAGAGGCTGCCAGATTACTTTTAAACACAAGGAAATTTCTTGGCAAGCAGCCATTGTTGTTGCCTGTCTCCTGCTCTTGCTGCAGCCCACATCTACTGGTGTAGCTTACTGCCCCCAGAAAGGGATCTCAAAGTCCACTTCCCCAGGTGTATGCCTGGGGTGGCCACTGATGATGACGATTTTTGATTGTCTATTAAAGATCGCTGGGTGTCCAGCTCTGAGAGGGCCTTGGTTCCAGCTCACCCCCGATGAAGGCATGGAGGAGGTTTAAGGACAGTGCACGTCCTTAGCTGCGGAGGACTGTTGAAGAGCTGCCCTCGCTGGGCAGGTCAGCAAAGTACAGCTTAGGGGAGCTGTCCTGACCTCTCCCTTGTCCCTCTGCAGGGTGGTTTGGAACCAGCTGGCACCCTGCTGTGGGTCCATAGCCTTGTTCTTTCAGAGAGAGGCTAATTTGGGAAATGCCTGTCCAGTGTGCTGTAACCCTTCACCCAGAATATGTCCTCCAGACAAAAGCAACTGGAAACAAAGCAGTGTAAGAAACTAACGAGGTGGATGCCTGGGGCAGAAGCTTACCTGCTTTGATTATAGAAGCAGAAGGCACAGGAGAGGGAAAAGTTCTGTCTCCTGGGAAGTAGAAGGGGCATTCAGATACCTATAAATGGTCACCTGCAAGTACAAGTCCAGCCAGGCTGTAAGCCCAGATAAGACAGGGAGAACCCTGCACTTTACATTTTCCTTATATGGACCTTCCTGGTAGGAGGACTGGCACTTGAAAAAGTCTATGCTGTATCAGCAATCAGCAGCTGGTTATATAAATTCAAGAGATAGATGTCTCAGGGAATAAATCCCATAGTAACATTTTAAAATATTAAAATGTACAGAGTACAACAAAAAATTACAAGACAAAGAAAGAAACAAAAAATGATGGCCCATCCAAAGGAAGAGGAGAAAAGTCCAGAAAACATAGAACCAGACTGTAGATATACTGGGCAAAGACTTTAAAAAAGTAATCATAAGTATATTCAAAGATGAGAAAGAACTGAAGGAGATCAGGAAAACAATGAATGAACAATATGTGAATCTCAGTAAGGTGTTAGAAGTTTTAAAAGGGACCAAATAAAACTACTGGACATGAAGACAGTAAGTGGAATGAAAAATTCCCAGGAGAGTTTCAACAGTAGATTGAAGCTGACAGAAGAAATAGTCAGTGAACTCAAAGACAAGACAGTTGAAATGAGTGAGGCTGAGATGCAGAAAGAAAAAAGAATCCTAAAAAGTGAAAATAGCCTGAGTTCTCTGGGATACCATCAAATGTACTAGTGTATGCATTATGAGGTCCTAGAAGAATAAGAAGAGAGGAGGGGCAGAGGGAATATTCAAAGAAATAATGACAGAAAACTTCCCAAATTTAACAAAGAATATAAATATGCACATCTGAGAAGCCTGGAGAATACCATAGGATTAACTTGAAGAAACATATACCCTGTCAATACTGGTCAAACTGTCAAATGCTAAGGACAAGGGGAGAATTCTGAAAACTCCAAGAGAAAAGCAACCTTACTGTGTACACCGGAGTTCCAGTTAGATTGAGTACCATTTCTCATCAGAAACTGTGGAGGCAAGGAGGCAGTGGGCTGAAATAAAATGTTGAAAGGATACAATTGCTTAACAATTTTATATTCAAAAATGAGGGAGAGAGTCAAATATTCCCAGATAAACAAAGTCTGAAGGAGTTCATCACGGCTAGACCTGCCCTGGGAGCAATGTTAAAGGGAGTTCTTCAGACTAAGAGGGAAAGGCACTAGGCAGTGTTCAAAGCGGCATAAAAACATAAAGACCTCCAGTAAAGGTAACCGTGTGGGTAATTATAAATGCCAGTCACATTATATTTTGACTTCCTATAGGTACTGAAATGCAGAGGCACGAAAAGTAATGACCAATCTATGGTTTTGGACCTCCATCGTACAAAGATGTAATTTGTAATAAGTACAGAGAGAAAGGTGGAGAGGCAGAGAGCTATCGGAACAGTGTATGTGTTGAAGTCGAGTTGGTATCAGATATCATTGTTACGTATTTAGGATGTTAAATTTTAACCCCATGGTAATCATAAGGAAAATATATGAAAAATATATCCAGATAGAAATGAGAAGTGACTCTATGGGACAATACAAAAAATGAAATATGAAAGAGAAGGTGTTAATGAAAGAACTGAAGGCCAGAAGACTTGCAAAGATTATATAGCAAAATTGCAGAGCAAAGTCCTGCATTATCAATATGACTTTAAATGGAAAAGGATTAAATTCTCCAGTCAAAAGGCACAGATTGGCAGAATGGATAAAAAAGTATGACCCAACTACATGCTGTTTACCAGACACCTTAAATTCAAGGATGTAAGTAGGTAAAAAGTGAATTGATGGCAACACAGATACCATTCAAGTAGTAACCAAAAGACAGCTGGGGTAGCTGTAGTAATTTACAATAAAATTGACTAGACTGCAAAAACAGTTATGAGGAAAGAAACAAAGACAAGAAATAAAAAAATAAACAATAAAAAGAAAAGAAAAAAATAAAATTAAAAAAAAATTATGAGGGGAAAAGTTGGTCATTATATACTGATAAAGGGGATGACTCAACAGGGAGATGTAATTATAAATAGACATGCACTGAACAGCAGAGCCACAGAAGCATGAGGTGCAAATACTGTCAGATTTGAAGAGAGAAATTGACATTTCTACATTAATAGTAAGAGATTTTAATTCACCACTTTCAATAATGGATAGAACATCTAGACAGAAGATCCACATGGAAACGTAAGACTTGAACAATACTCTCAACTGACTTAACAGACATATAAGAACACTTGACCCCACAACAACAGAAAGCATGTTCTTCTCTAATGCGCACAAAAGATTTTACCTTAGGTCACAAAACAAGTCTCAGTAAACTGAGACATATTGGAATCATACAGCATGTCTTCTCTGACCACAGTGGAATGAAGCTAGAAGTCAGTAACAGAGTGAGAAATGGAAAATTCACAGTGATGTGGAAATTTTGTCCTCCTAAAAATTAGGAAATACCATGAGATGAATGAAAATGAAAATACAGTATACCATAACTTATGGGATGCCACAAAAGTAGAGCTGATGGAAATTTTTAGCTCTAAATGCTTACATTAAAAAAGAAGAAAGATTCCTAATCAGACACCTGACTTCAAATCTTGGAAGAACTATTAAAAAAGAACAACTACCATGAGGGCAGGAACAAAGAAAAAAAAAAAAAAGAACAACTAAACCCAAACCAAGTGGAAAGAAAGAAAGAAACACTAGAGAGAATTAATAAAACTGAAAGTTAGTTCTTTGAAAAGATCAACAGATTTGACAGACCTTTAACTGGGTTAACAGAAAAGAGAAAGTACACAAATGACTGCAATCAGAAATAAAAAGGGGGACATTACTATCAACCTGACAGAAGAAGGACTGTAAGAGGATGCTATAAACAACTGTGCACCAATAAATTAGATAACTTGGATGAAATGGACAAAATCTTACAAATAAACTGCCATCGCTGACTCAAGAAAAAATAGAAGAGCACAAAAAATGAATAACTAGTAAAGAGATTGAATTAGTAATCAAAAACCTCCCCCAAAAGATAAGTCCAGGATCAGATGAATTCATAGGGAAATCTTACTAAACATTCTAGGAAGAACTAACACCAATCCTGCTCAAACTCTTCTAAAAAATTTGAAGAGGTAATGCTCTACCTAATCCTATGAGGCCAACATCACTGTCATACCAAAGCCAGATAATGATACTACAAGAATAGATAATTACAGGCCACTATTCCTTATGAGTATAGCTGCAGAAATCCTCAGCAGACTACTTGCAGTCTGAATGCAACAGCACTTTAAAATAATTATACACCATGATAAAAAGAGGGAATTATTCCAGGTATGCAAGGGTAGCAACATAAAATCAATATTATACCCCACATTAACAGAATGAAGGGGGGAAAAAAGCATGAACATCTCAATTAATGTAGAAATGCCATTTGTCAAAATCCAGCCCCCCTTAATCTTTCTTAAAAAAAATACTTAGAACCTAGGAATAGGAGGAAACTACTTCAACATAATATAGGGCATTTGTGAAAAACCCGTCCCTGATATCCTACTCAGTGGTGAAATACTGGAAGAGTTCCCTCTAAGGTTTGGAGCAAGATAAGGATTCCCACTGTCACCGCTTACTCACCATTGTACCTGAAGATCCAGCCAGAGCAATTAGGCAAGAAAAAGAAATAAAAAGCATCCATATTGGAAAAGAAGAAGTGAAATTTTCCCTATTTGCAGATGACATGATCCCAAATACAGAAAATCCTGAAAAATCCACAATGAAACTCCTAGAATCAATAAGTGAATTCAGTAAAGTTGGCAGGGTACAAGATCAACACCCAAAAGTTAGTAATGTTTTATATACTTGTAAAGTAATGAACAACTGGAAGATGAAATCAAGGAAAAAATTACATTTACCCTAGCAGCTCAAAGAATCAAATATCTAGGAATAAATCTAAGGATATAAAAGGCTATATATTCTAAAAAAAAAAAAAATTGCTAAAAGAAATCAAAGAAGACCCAAATAAATAGAGGGACATTCATTTTCATGTATTGGAAGAATAAATGTTGCTGAGATGTCAGTTTTACCCGAAGATATTTACAGATTTAACACAATCCCAATAAAAATTCCAATAACCTTCTTTCAGAAGTGAAAAAGTCAATCATCAATATGTATGGAAGGGTAAGGAGCCCCAAATTTAGCTAAAACCATTTTGAAAGAGAACAAAGTTGGAGGACTCATACTTCCTGATCTTTTTATTATATTTTTTAATATTTTTATTGACAAAACAACATACAAACACAAACATTGTTAAAATACGAATATCCCATACATGGTGTACAGTCAGTGGCTCACAATATCATTACATAGTTGTATATTCATCACCATATCATTTTTTAGAACATTTGCATCACTCCAGAAAAAGAAATAAAAAGAAAAAAGAAAAAATTCATACATACCATACCCCTTACCCCTCCTTCTCATTGACCACTAGTATTTCCATCTACCCAGTGTATTTTAACCTTTGTTCCCCCTATTATTTGTTTATATTTTAATCCGTATTTTTTTACTCATCTGTCCATACCCTAGATAAAGGGAATATCAGACACAAGGTTTTCACAATCACACAGTCCCACACTGTAAACGTTTTATCTTCAAGGGGCTCCTTACCCTTCCATACATACTGATGATTGACTTTTTCATTTCTGAAAGAAGGTTGTTGGAATTTTTATTGGGATTGTGTTAAATCTGTAAATATCTTTGGGTAAAACTGACATCTCAGCAATCATCTTTAAGAAACAAGGCCACTAGAGCACAGCTGTACAGTTGCAGGTGCTTCCCTTTAGCCACTCAAATATACCCTGAAGTGAAAAGGGATCTCTATATAATGTGCAAGGGTCACCTCCAGGAAAACCTCTCGTGTCTGTCTGGAATCTCTCAGCCACTGACACTGTATTTTTTTCCTCATTTCTCTCTTCCCCCTTTTAGTCAAGAAGGTTTTCTCAGTTCCTTGATGCTGGGTCCCATATCATCCTGGGAGTCCTGTCCCAGGGAGATTTACATCTCTGAGTCGTGTCCCAATAGGAGGGGAGGGCAGTGGATTCCCTTGCCATCTGGGCTTAGAGAGAGGCCACATCTGAGCCAGAATAGAGGTTCTCTGGGGGTGACTCTTAGGCCTAATTTTGAGTAGGCTTAGTGTACCCTTTGCAGGAATAAGGTTCATAGGGGTGAACCCCAAGATCGGAGGCTTGGCTTATTAATTTGATTGTCCCCACTGCTTGCAAGAATATCAGAAATTCTCCAAATGGGGAAGTTGGGAAAAAAGTTCCCTCTTTTTCCCCATTTCCTTAAGGGGACCCTGCAAATACTTCTTTATTCACTGTCCAAATCACTCTGGGATTTATCAGGGCACCACACTAACGAAATCTCATGTCCTGTTCAGGATTCCATGTACTTATGGTGTTCAACTGAACTGACCATACAAGTTAAATTAGGAAATGCACTACCCAAAATGCAAATTTTGCACCAAATAAACATCTCTCCCTTTAGTCTCACACAGAATACTTCCCAATCTTAAAACTTATTACAAAGGCCCAGTAATCAAAATAGCATGATACTGGTACACACACAGACATAGACTACTGGAATCAAGTTGGGAGCTCAGAAATCAACCCTCATGTTTATGGCTAACTGATTTTTGACAAGGGTGCCAAGACCATTCAGTTGGGAAAGAATAGTTTCTTCGGCAGCTATGCTGGGAAACTGGATAACCATATGCAAAGTAGTCAAGCTGCAGCCACTGTGGAAGGCTGTGTGTCAGCTGCTCAGGAAGCTGAAGGCAAGGACTAGGACAGATATTTGCACATTGATATTCATAGTGACATTATTCACAATTGCTGACAGATGGGAGCAGCCCAAGGGTCCGTGCATAATATGGTATATAACATACAATGGAACATTATTTAGCTGTATAAAGGAATGAAGTCCTGAATCATGGAACAACATGGAGGAACCTTAAGGATATTGAATGAAGTAAGCCAGACACAAAAGAACAAATACTGTATGATCTTATTGATATGAAATAATTAAATAAGCAAACTTGTTGAGTCAAAATCTAGAACATACATTACCAGGGGACAGGGTAGGGTTAGAGAATAGGAAATTATGGCATAAAAGGTGCAGAGTACCTATTTGGGACAATGGAATGGTTTTGGTAGTGGATGGTGGTGGCCGTAGCACAGCATTGTGCATCTAGTTAACACCACTGAATTACATGATTGTGGTTAAAAGGGGAAACTTTAGGTTGTATATACACTATTAGAATTAAAATTTAAAAAAAATCCATGGAACTGCACAAAACAAACTGAACCCAAAGTGAGCTAACCATGGACTGTAGTTACTAGTGCAGTTATGAGACTGCTTCTTCATGAGTGAGAAGTGTACCTCACCAGTTCACGGTGTTATAGCAGGGTGATGCATGATCTGTAAACCCACTACTTCTGTAATAAAATAAGTAAGCAGTATTAACAAGTGAATGTAAGGAAGTTAGGCAGTAAAGAAACCTGTTCAGCCCAGCACTTCCTCACGTGGCGCTCAGCACCGTGGGCCTCTTTGGGAAGTGCTGATCTGCAGAACACCTGGCCCCTCAACTGAGGGCTCTCCTACACTTTTCTAACTCCTTGAGCAGTGCAGTCTCCTGTATGTGCAAGCACCACTTTTTATATTAACCTTCCCTGAGAAGAGTAGGACAGGTAAGTTTGTTTTTTTAATTCTAGAATGAACACATTGAGAAATACGAATAAGAAAGAACTCATAAGAAGACTTTGATCTTGAACTGGAATAGTTACATTGAAAGAACCTACATTTAATTTCTCTAATTTTACAACTTCCTTTATGAGCAAAGCGTTTTAACCAAAAATGTTTATATTAAGAATGTTTTAACTGTACTTCCCCCCAAAAAGGCGATTTCTGGTGAAAATTTTCTTGTGTTGAAAATAAATTTACTTTTTATATTAACAGAAAATGGTAGCTGTTCACCCAGCAGAAGTGGTCAATATACTCAATTGTTTCACCTTCAGTAAAGATAAGCTAGTTGCACTTGAACTGTTAGCTTCGTAAGTATTTTCCTTTTTACTTCATTGGGGAAAAACTTGGAAGACTTTTAAAGTGTCTTTAACTTATTAATGTGTGTTAATGTGTCAGAACTATATTAGTAAATGGAACTTATAAAATATATTCTATGAAAGCCTAGTTCTGAATTCTTACTTCTTCATGTGAATAAATATCTAGTGTAGTTATTACACATGAGTATACACTGCAAGATAATGGGACTTATCCAACCAGTTATTTCATCTGGTTGGTATACATTGCAGCAACTTGCTTTGCCTTCCTCTGAGTAATTTGAAAGGCATGCAGGAAAAGACAGGATTTAGAGTTAAGCTACTTACTGACAGCATATTTCTTTGCAAGGCGCTTATTCTCTGTGAACCTTATTTTCCTCAGTTTAAAAACTAAGGGTCTCACCTACCTAATGGGGTCTGTGAGCTAACAGTGATGATGCTCTGCAGAGGCGTGTAGCCCAGCCTGTAGCACGGGGTCCTGTGAGCGCGGGCACAGGGAGAGGAAGGAACCAGTCCACTGCAGACCTATTGGTCAGTACTGTTTACGGATGGCACATGCAGGCCCACGAAAGCACATAGAGAATCAAACATATGGTAGAACTTCATTTTTAAATTAACTGTAATTTTTATGTACTTGACACAAGAGTTTGTTCTTTTGCCATTGCTCTCCTAACACTTGGTGAAGAGAGTATATTTTCAGGAATCTCAAAATGGTGATTTATATTTGCAGCATTTCTGTGTTGGTTTTAGATAACCTCATTCAGTTATAATCGCATTGTATAATGCATGCTGTTTAAATAGATTTGTTAAAAGTAAATAAGCAAACTTTTGCTGTGGCATAGGACAAGCACTCAGTTGTGTTTGTACAGTAAACATATTCTTTGTGTGTACAGGTTCTTATGTGAAAAGCTAAATTGTATTTCCTTTTTAGAAACATAGTTGATGCTCAGAATTCTCGTCCCATTGAAGATTTATTCAGGATAAACATGTCTGAGAAGAAACGGTGCAAGAGAGTTCTTGAACAGGTAATTTCTTCCAGATTGCTATGTAAATGGTTTGTTGGTGTGTTTGAATGTTGATGTAGTAAAGAGGACCTCTCCTGTTGCTCTACTAACTTCAGTACAATGGAGGAAGAGGTGGTGTCATTGCAGTCAACAGAATAGAAATAGAGCTGGGCAGGGGTGCCGTTGTGAGTGAGATGGACGGAGAAGGTGAGAAGTGGAGCTGGGCAGGGGTGCTGGAGCCTAGTGAGCTGGTGAGGGTGAGAAGTGGAGTTGGGCAGAGCTGTGGAGCCGAGTGCAGTGAAGATGAGAAATAGAGCTAGGCAGGGGTTCTGGAGCCAGCTAAGCTGGTGAAAGTGAGAAGTGGAGGTGGGCAGGGGTGTGGAGCTGAGTGAGCTGGTGAGGGTGAGAAATAGAGCTGGGCAGGGGTGTAGAGCCGAATGTGATGGAGACAGACACCAGTGAGCCACTCAGGATGGCCCCATCGGGGGGCTTACGTCTTAATAGCTGGTGGCTTTGTTGTGGCTTCAGGCTTTTTTCTTGTAATTTTATGTATTTAGGAAGTTGATTTTACTATATCACAAGACTTCTGTTAATTAAATCCAGAAGAAATGAATATTAAAGCCAAATTCTAGCTTAGTAATCTAAAATCCACAGGAGTGAGAGCCTGGAAGACTGAATTTGCCGTCTGAGGCAGTTACTTCCTGGGCAGTGAGCACTGGCAGCTGAATAGGTAATCAGAAATCAATCGTGCCTCTTACCCTAGGCCTTACCACTCATGGCCCGCCCTGGGCTCGGAAGTGAGCAGAGACTGGGTCTGAGCCACGGTTCTTTACTTTCATGACTTCCTGGTTGGTGTTTTGACTGAAATCTTTAAGTCAAAGATGCATGCATTTTATTGCTGTAGTTTTCTTCCTTATAAAGTGTTCTGATCGTGCCACTTTCCTCCTCAGAAACTCTTGGTGCCTAGAAATTCTGTGGAGTAGGGTGGTATGTTAGGACAACTTCTTTGGAAGGTGAACTTGCAGAAACTTTATCATGTTCATACCTTTTGGTCCCAAAGTTTTACTTCTAGAAATTTATTCTAAGGAACTAGAAATGCACAAATTCATATATAAGGGTATTCACCCCAAAACTTATAATGCCCCAAAACTGCGATGAGTTGCAGTGTTTGACAAGGAGCTGGATAGCTAGTGTAAGATAGGTGTTGTTCGTGAGTTTATAAAACCAATATAACACAAGAGCTGTGTCATTAGTACTTATAAAACAACGCTATGTACAGAACTTGAGGTTCCTATAATGCAGTAGGGTGCTTTTGGAATATATGTCATGTAATATAAAATGTTTCATTTATCTGCTATTTACTGAGTACCAACTCAGTATGTGTGAGGCACTGTTTCAGAAGCAGAGATGGGACAAGCAGGCCAGACAAAATCTTCTTTCCCCATGCTGTCTCCTATTTATCTCATATTTTTCAACAGTATAGCTCTTTGGTCGGCCACTGTCCTGCTCTTTGTGTTTCCTCCAGGGCAGGGACCATGGCTGCTCCATCACTTGTTGCTTCTCACACGGGCTGGGTGCTTGGAGAGATGAGATGGGGTCGATAATAAAATGGACAGAATCATTGTGAATTTGAAGTGATTTCACTTACTCATTTTGGTTGTGTTTACACTGTCAGTGCTGATTGATGTTGGCTTAGATCGGTGGTGATGCTGTTTCCTAATTCCTCTGTCTTAGCCAGGCTTTCCAATACGCGGAGTGCCTGACTTTGAGTTAATGTGCTCTTTTACATCCCTCCTGTTATGTTCCAGGCTTTCAAGGGAGGCTGCAAAGCTCCTCATGCCATGATATCATCTTGTGGAACGATTCCAGGAAATCCATATCCTAAAGGAAAACCTAGTCGCATAAATGGAATTTTCCCAGTAAGCATACTTCTGTGGCTATATTGAAATTTTTGTTGATTATGGGAAGAATTTCACAAAGGAAAGAATTTCATTGTGTGCCTCTAGACGATCTGTGTCCATGTAAAATACAGGTACCTGTGTTTGTGACTTTAATAGGGAAAGGTCTTTGTAGATAAAATTAAATTAGATGAGGGCATCCTGGATTAGGTGGGCTCTAAATCCAGTGTGACTGGTGTACTTCCAGGAAGAGCCAAATTTGGACACAGAGACATAGCACAGAGGGAAGTGGGCCATGTGATGATGGGGCAGAGATTGCAGGGATGTATCCCCAAACCCAAGGACACCAGGGCTTGCCAGCCACCACCAGAAGCTGGGGAGAGCCTGGAGTGGAGGGGTTTGAGGAGTGCATTTGGTAAACTCTGCATTTGGTGTTCCCTTGGAGAATCACACTGCATAATAACGAATCTGAGAAATCCTGTAGTAAACTTGTTTTTATGTCATCCGGTGCTCGCCGAATCTGAAAAATATCTTTTTCAGAGAATGGTTTATTTCCATTTTGTATAGCAGCTAACCCCAAATCTTCAAACAGTAAGCTTTTATTAGCTCACACAGTTTGTGTGGGTCGGGAATTGGAAAGGAGGCTTGTCTGGGTGGTTCTGGCTCCATTTCTGACGAAGTCGCTGTTGTGTGACAATTCGACTAGGGCTCACAAGTAAGCTTCCAAGGTGGCCCCCTTTACCTGCCTGGCATATCAGCACTGGCTTTCGGCAGGTTCCTGTACTGCTTGCCCACGGGGTCTTCTCGCCAGGGCTGCGCAGTATCCTTACAACATGGTTCCTGGCTTCTGCCAGACCAAGTGGGTCTAAAGAGAGGAAAGTGGGAGCTGCTGTCCCTTTTCTGAGGTGGCCTCTGAAGTCCGCTGCTGTCATTTCTGTAGCTCTGCTCCTCGTGGGAAGGGCCTGCACAAGGGCACACAAGCGGCAGGGGTCCTTGGAACCATCTTGGAAGGAGCGTCCCTACACATGTCCCAGTTAGGCACTCACAGCATTAGGGACATGCTGTCATAGTCTGCCTACTCATTCTGGCCTGTTCCCTCAGCCGTTAACTACAGCCATCTCAAATGAGGGCTCATGCTCATGCAACATGAAAAAATCACACGATGCTTATAGAGGGCTCCGTCTTTCCTCACCAGTTTTCAGCTGCAGTATAGGAACTCTGACTCCTTAAGCGCTGTACATGCTGTACCATTGGAGATCTTGTCTTTGTGGAGGAAATCAGTTAGAACACCTGTTATCCTCCTCTCTACTGTCCCCTCTGTGTGCTGCACGCTTTCACTTCTGAGGGTTCTGCAGAGTCCTTGTCTCGGTCGTGCAGCCAGCCTGGCGGTGGGGTTCAAACCCAAGTCTCACTACCTGCGTGAGGATGTCTCTTCACTGTGCTATAGAGCTGTGCTTTGATTGTTGGCTGAACTACTTTTCTTCATTTTCTTTTTTTTAAATAGGGAACCCCTTTGAAAAAAGATGGTGAAGACTGTAGCAATGAAGGCAAAGGAATAGCTGCACGGATTCTTGGACCTTCTAAACCAGTATGTTTAGAAAAGATAATTGACAAACTCCTACGTGTAGTTTTCTGTCTGTTCACCACTTCCGCTCCCTTGTTGCATTGCTGGTGCCACTGACTCTCAGGACGCCAGACGGCTCCACCAGCCTCACTGCTGGTGCACGCAGCTGTGTGTCTCAGGGAGTGCCACTGTCCCCTTTATGCCAAAGGGAGTGATGTGCCCGAGGCCACCTGATACCGTGAGCAGAGGTGGGATTTTCACCCAGGACCGGTAAACAAAAGTCCATCTTCTTAGTCAAGATTTTATACCATCAAGAGGAAATATTTTTATTAAGCACTTAATGTAAGCTAAGTATCAGAGTTTTATAAATCTATTGTTTACCTGTCCTTTAAAATGGTAGTCCTTAAATTTTAGTAGCCTGAATCCATCCTGTATATTGAGGATTTATTTATATTTATACATACCTGTATTGATACTTGTTTCTGCTATTCACTTTATCTCCTGTGTGGTAATATAGTGTTTTTAGTTGTTACAGAGCCCACAATTCAAAATATTGCTTAGAGGGGAGGGGCCAAGATGGCGGCTTAGCAATGTGCGCGTTTTAGTTCGTCCTCCAGAACAACTACTAGATAACCAGAAACAGTACAGAACAGCTCCCGGAACCACGATAGTGACCAGACACACAGCGTGCCCAGGTCTGGAGCAGCTAGACCCACAGCAAGTCTCCGGAACCTGAGTTCCCCAAGCCGTGGCGGCCGGCACCCAGCGCCCCTCCCCCATAGTCGGCTTCTCGGAGGGAAAGGAAAGAGTAGTGGGGACTGAGTCCAACCAAGTGCCAATTGTGGCATTAATAAACAAATTCTGATTACTAAAAATAGGCCCCCAGCTCACGCGAAACTGGGCAAGTCAGAAGTCGCTTATTGGGCTAACCGAAAAAGAGGAAAGGGGACAAAACAGGGGTTTTCGTGGCTGTTTCTACGGAGACTTGGCAGCCTCTGGATTCAGCGGCGGGACTTCTCGGGCTGCAACTGCCCTACGCATAGGCAGAAACAGACTGCTTTCAGGGCTGTCTCCCACCTGAGCCTTCCCCAGGGGAGGGGTGAAGCCCAACTTAGGTGGAATCCCTCTCTCAAGGAACTCAGACCCCAGGGCTTGGCAAATTGAAGCCATTAAAACCAGCCTACAACCTCTCCTCTGTCTCGACCACGCCCCCAGCAGGGAGAGCCTTCCAAAG
>PVIY010019623.1:0-45457 GCA_004026745.1 Myrmecophaga tridactyla
CCCTCCCTCCCTTCCTTCTATCTATTCCTTGGTTTCTTTCAATTCACTTTAACAATTTTACTTTATTTTAAATACTTAAATAGTTTCTATTTTCCTTACTGGACACTGAATGATAAACCTTATCTAAACTTCCCTGCTTGTTAAAGACCAAAAATATCTATATACACTGATTTATTCATGCAAAACTAGTTATTAATTACTTCTTTGGCATGGGCTTATACTGAAGTACAGTAGTGGGCTAAGTTAAATGCAGCCTCTCCCCTTAAGAAACTCAAAGCCAAATGTGTAGTCATATACATAAGAGGTTAAACAGAAAAGCTTGGTGTTGGACGGGCTATGAACAAGGGGTCAGAGGGACAGCTAACTCATGCATAAGCAGATGGATGCTTATGCAGCTGCTCAGAAAGTGATGTTGCAAGAGGACCAGGTTTAGTGGGGGAAGACATTGTGTTATGTTTTGTATTGAAATTCTGAGTTTTAAGCGTCTTAGAAGTGTCAAAACATCCAAGGGAAGCTGCAATGCAGGCAGTTGGAATGACTGAAATTAGAGGCCAGGGGAAAGGTTGAAATTGTCAATAGAGACAGTATAGAGAGAGAGGTGAAGACAGGTTTTTAAAAATTCATAAACTAGGATATTTAAAATAAGTCCAGATTGGGAAATGAACAATTACAACTTAATTCCCCCAGGACTTCCTTTAAATATTAAAATAGTTACATGTGTACTATTTATGAATTGATTATTCCTCAGCATCTAAGGAAAAAATACCATACAATTTCGAGTGAAAGAACTGAATTAAAATGATAGTATTATAGCTTTCCTTTATGTATAGTTTTTATGAAGGAAAATATGTTAATATTCTTCAGATATTGGACCTTGAGTGAAATACTGGAAATCATAAAGGGAAAGAACTTTCCCATCCAAACTCAACCATGAATTAAAACACCTAGAAAAGTATGAGAAAATAAGTCATTTTAACAGATATCCCATTTTTGACCGATAACTTTTTTCTTTATTTTATAAAATCAAGTAAATAAGGATGATGTTGCCCTAATTCAATAGTAAAAAATAACTTGGAGGCAAATGGAAATTTGAAAACTTTCTCATTATCTGAAACTAGAGTAGATATCTATGAAATAGCTAACTTTCTACAAAGTACAAAAAAATTGCCTGGGATAAATAAGGATTACCACTGTTTAATTTGTAAGGTTTTCAATTAAAAGGTCATGTCTCCTATTGTGTCAAAACATATATGATACTCTTTACACAAGTGGCAATTACTTTTTTAAAGTATTACTTTGGCCTAGTGATATTAATCTATTCGTTTGTTAATTCTTTTTTATCACAACTGCATATGTATATATATATATATATATATATGTATGTGCTTGACATTTACCTATGTATTTATGTACTTATGTTTTTATCTACATCTGTCTATCTATCTATCGATCGGTCGATCAATTGATTTATCCATCCATCCGTCTAAAATCTGGTGTGGTTTAATAGGAACAATTTTGTTCTTTGTCATTATTTCAAAAAGTATTGCTATTATCCATACGCACATACATACATACATACATATATTTATATATACACATGTATATAAATGCACGTAAATACAGGTTTTTAAATGCCAGATATTTTGCTAAGCATTACCAACCACTATTTTCTCCTATTGTTTTTGTCATTTATCACGTTTAATCATCCAATGTCCTATGAAGATAGTTGTATTTTTATCATCAGTATTTAAATGGACAAAATAAAATTGAAAAATAAGTAAAAGTTTATGCATTATAAATAAGTCTGTGTGTCACCTTACTTATTATTTCTTGGGAATTGATTCCTAAAAATATAAATAGCTGATTTTTATACATACAGCCATGTTAATGATTTTGTACATATAATTTATGGTCATCGTGGAATTGTTCTCCTACAATAAACTCCCACCAGTGGTGTGTGAGAAAGTTTATCTGTTTAGCTTTATAAGAGTAGAAATTCTGATTTCCTAGTCAGTGATTTGTCTTAGAATTTTAACCCTGTGCTATATGTCAGAATAGTTCAGATATTTCCATTGGTAAACTACCCATGTGCTCGGTTTCTCAAGTTGCAGACACATTGCTGTAACCCTACCCAAATCTTCAAGTTCTCTGATTCCAGACCTGCAGCAATACCTGACTCCTTTACATTCTTGAATGTGAGGAAGTTTTAAAGAATTTGATTCTAGATGATTACAATCAGTAGCTTCATCAGTGATGACTAAGAATTCTTCAGGAAATATCTAAAAATAAGAGCACAAAATATGACCTCCTTTGCAGGTTCCTTCAGTTTTACACTTATGAAAGAGTACCATTCAAATGGCTCATCCCGAAGGTCCGACTCCATACCACACTGGACAGGGGGTCGAAGAGGGGCCAGCCAGGATGTCATGAGCTTCTCATGCAGTTTTAAAGCTGCATTTTCTTGATTTAGCACACACCCAGTTACTGCACCCCTTTAATTGTTTTTCAGAGATTTTAGGAAGATGGCTCTGCCAATTTTTGGTAGTTGTGCAAAGAATCTGTGGGGGAACGGAACTCTGGAGCATCTTACTCTACCATCTTGGCTGACTGAATCCTCCCCCATTTTCTAATGAAGGAGTTCTCTAGAACTTCAGACAGAAACTTTCTTCTTATTTATTCACAAACTAGATGGATAGACAGACAGAAAGATAGATAAACTATATATATAGTTTGGTTAGATTTTGATTTTGTTTTTGTTTTTTAGACTTGGACTTTTATTCCTGCTGGGTATTTATCTCTTTAGCTTTATAAGAGTAGAAATTCTGATTTCCTATTCAGTGATTTGTCTTAGAATTTTAACCCACTGTGCTATATGTCAGAATAGTTCAAATATTTCCATTGGGAAACTACCCATGTGCTAGGTTTCTCAAGTTTCAGACACATTGCTGTAACCCTACCCAAATGCTTAAAGTTCTCTGATTCCAGACCTGCAGCAACAAGCCCCTCTCCAGGTCTATCCTCTATTCTCAATCTTGTGTCCATAATAGAATCAGCAAATGCCACACACGGACAAATCAGCTGCACATAATTAGCTCTACCCTTCAGAATTCTCTCCTTACAAAGGTCTTAGTACATCTTGTCTCCCCACTTCTGCAATTCTCTAATGCCAAAATAGATTATTTATTTGCTATATTTGGCTTTTATCAGAGATATCTATGTGAGCCTTGATCTGCTGCAAATTATTCCATTCTAACCAGAGGCAGAAATGTCCCATTTTTATTTTAAGACATGCTTGTTTATTTTTATTCACAAATGACCTGAAGGTAGAATACCTAGTTTTGAATCTTAGATTCGCTCATTTGTATATATAACCTAGTAAAGTTCATTTAATCCCATCATTTCCATTTCTATTTGTGGAAACAAGAGAAAATTATATGACCTACTTAATTAGCTTCTTATGAGAATTAAATTAGTTAATACATGGAAAGTGCTTGAAATAGTGGCTGGCATATCTTAAGTCCTCAAATACATATCACTTATTAATATCATTTCCTTTTTTTTGTTTTAAAAGTCCACAGTTAGGATATATCCATTACTTCCTGGGTAATGAAATCCAAAAGTTTAATTCAATCCCATCAATATTTATTTTAAACTAGTGCTGTGTGCAAGTCCTGGCATAAGCGCTGTGCACTGTGGTGATCAAATGGAAGCAAATATTACCTCAAGTAGCATATGTATTCGCGTAAACTTATGTAAAGTACATGAGCAGCATACTTAAATAAAGTACGGTAAATTCTATGAGAAAAGCAAAAGCAAAGAAAAATTAAAGGCAAAGCAGGACAGCTCCCCCTCCCACCTCAGATGCTAAATCAACATATTGGCAGCTCAGAAAATAAGAACAAATAGTCCTACCTGCTTAAACCACTTAAAGTATTCCCTCTGATAAGTTCCATTTGTGCAGAATAGAAGTTCTAATTATGAAAATGCTGTCCTTAGGACCACACTAGCTTCCTTAAATATCTTTAGAATTGGCTCATTGAATGCTCTGGTCTGTGAAGAGCCTGCAGAGGAGCTGCTGTGGGAGAAGAATTCGGCTGTAAAGAAAATTCTCAATTTTACTTAGAAGAAGCTGATGACAGCTCCTCTTTGATTCTATCCTGACTTGGTTTACATTATGGATGAAATTTCCTAGTGTCACTTTAAATTGGGTTATAAATATTTAGGTAGTGTCCATGATCAATTTAATGGTTTCTTTGTTCTGGTGAACCTTAAGACCTGAAGAATTTATTGATTGCTTTTAAAAAGGAAGAAAAGAAGAAGAAGATAAAAGAGTGTACTAAAATAAATTGAGCCAAAAATCTGTTATATCTTCAAAACATTCTTTTAAGTTGTTTTATTCAAAAATGTTTATTATTAATGTCATATATATTAGGAAAGAAAAATAATAACTGAATCTGATTTAGTCTTTCATGTTTTCACCAGCATCCCCCTTCTTCCAAAGCTAATTATGTAAATCAAAACTCCTTAACTTCAATATTCTAAATCAATGTATAATTAATATAGATGATATGTTTCATATAATTTAATACAAAGTTTGTGTATACTAATATCAAACCAAATGTTAAATCTATAAACAAAACTAACTTCATAATGAAATATTGACATTGCCAATGAAAAAATTCCTGTATTTCACAAAATATTTTTTAAATTATTAAGAATGTCTCTTAAAAATCTCATGAATATTATTCTAAAGTGTGTCACATACTTTTAGAACAAGCATCAGTATATTCTGCAATAAAAAATCTAAAAAAATCAATAAATCAAAAGACTATTGAACTTAATCCTCGCAGATGTATTAATATATAAAATGGAAAGTTCAACTAGGCACAATAGCTTTGACATACAATGCTACTTGTAAATTGTAATATACACATTTTTAAAAATATGGCTAAATACTTGTTCCATGACTGTGCACCCTAGAACCCATTACTTCCCTATTTTGAAAATGTGGAAATGGTGACAGATGAGATGAGATATCTTTTATGGCAAAGATATCTATGAGGTAGGCAGGATTGTAAGCCCCTTTTCCCTTACCCTTCAATGGAAGTGTGTTAGTGTTCTCTAGAGAAATGGAACTGGCACACACATACACATACACACGCACACCAGGAGATTTATTATAGGAATTGGCTCAAATGACCATAGAAGCTCCCAAATCTGAATTCTGTAGGACAGGCTGCAAGCTGGATTCTCTGATAAAGGTGAAGTTGAATTGCCCAAGGGAAGATCTCTGGCTGAACTAGGAGTGAAAGTTCTTTATGACTTCTGAAATCCTCAGTTCTAGTTTTTATGATTGGATTTTAAATCCAATCCTCAGGTTGGATTATAAAATCCCAACATTATGAAAATAACTTAAAAATATCCCATAAAAAATTATCTTGAAACACTTGCCATTCCTGTTCCAGAAAAAAAAAAATAGAGAAGAAACCAAGCATATATATATTCCTTTCCCATGGCATGTTTCCAGGCAAAAGCAGCTCCAAAACATTCAAGGAGAGAATATTTGATTTAAAGAAAATTCAACATTTTGATTCATTGTTTATATTGAACATTTTCATTGCTTATCTGAGGCTGTGTTTTTGGTTTGAAAGAGCAAATTAAGCAAAAAAAAAAAAAAAGAAAAATATCTACATATGGTTGATGCCAATTTTAAAAGTCAGATGATTGATAAATTTCTCAATTTTAATAGAAAATTGGCCAGTATAGCGGAGAAGATTGTGGTCTCACTAAACCCTCAGCCAGAGCATTTCATTTAGTGCTCACATTGACAGCTTCAGGACTGGGTCTTGACTTGTCTAAGTTTACCAAGGTAGGATTCTTTAGACAATATCTCAGGAATATGGGATGGGCAGTGAGCTGAGTCTAAGCTAATTACTTCAGGGCATTCCCAAGCCAAAAATTTGTTCAGGGTCAAATTTGTCTCAGAACATCTGTTGGAAGATGGTGAGCAGAAAATATGTTCTCTCTCCCTGCATTTGAATGAGAAGAAATCCAGCTCCAATTTTTGACAATTACCTCAGTATTATGAGAGAAAGCACTTGAGACAAACCAAATATAAGTAAAGCACTGATGACAGAATGACAGAAAATTAGAGAAAAGGACCCAATTGAACTGATCTGAAGTTTTCTCTTCTTTGGGACTAACCTCCTCCTTGATTAAGTCTATTTGAGTTGGATTTTCTCTGACTTGCCTCCAAAACAATTTTAACTATATATGCCTACATATTATAAAATATTGTTTAAAAGTAATGTCAAACAATTATTTGTGATCCATGATTTCATTTTAAAGAGCTATATAATGAGGAAATTTTGGCAACTACTTCTTAAGAAGGTGAAGTAGCACTGTGGTTGATGGTCTAGGCGTTGAAATGATGTTATACTATCTGAATTGTGGGATTGTTCGGGAGGTTAAATAGAATATGTATTTAGCCACAGCATCAGGCAATTATTAATAAAGATGTTAATTGCAGTAAATATAAAAATAAAAACAATACTTTTGCATTTTCAAAATTATTTTTTCTTTTAAAATAATTAAAAGAATTTTAAAAATTACAGGCAAAATAGAAATTATAGTCAATGTATATCAAATATTTTACTAGTCCTCACAGGAAGAAACATACATAAGAGGAAACAGAGTAAGTACTTTTTATCCCAATCCCTTTCCCCACAGTGGCATATTCTGAAAAGCTTCTTGAGGAAATATATTTATATAAGGGTTCTTAAGATAATGAAAAACAAATGTTTGAAAAAGTAATGGGGAAGGAAGAATGTGATGCACAGAGAGACAGTAATTAAAGAATTAATAACTTTATCTCACTATGCAAATGACTCACTTTTCTGAGAGCCAGATGACTGGTCAGCCAGTGAACATACCAGCTGTTCACTTAGATGATTCAAAATCAGCCCAACTGTGCTGGCTTGAAAGTGTTGTATACTCCAGAAAAACCATGTCCTTTAATCCTGATTCGATATTGTAGAATGGAAACCTTTGATTTGATTGTTTCCATGGACATTGACCCACTCAGTTGTGGGCATGACTTTTTGATTAGATTATTTCTGTGGAGATGTGGTGTGCAATGATGGGTGTGGCCTTTTGATTAGATGGAGATGTGACTCCATCCATTCAGGGTGGCTCTTGATTAGTTTGCTAAAGTCCTTTAAAAGGGAAGACACTTGGCAGAACAGTTGCTTCAGAGCCAACAGAAATGTAGATATTTGGAGGTTCTTGAAGTGCTGAGCAACACCAGACACAGATATGGACATTTGGAGAAACAGAGCCTAGCAGACATAACCCATGTACCTTCCCATGAGATGCTAAGCAAGCCAGAACCAAGAGTTATGTGCTGGAGGAGCTAAGTGAAAGCCCACAGAGACTTAGAGAAGAAACTGCTGGCATCAGAAGCTGGAAACAATTGAACCAGGAACAAAGACCAGTGGACACGAGTCTCATGCCTTCTCATGTGACAGACATTGACCTTTATTGAGTAAAGGTATCTTTCTCTGGTTGCCTTAGTTGGACATTTTTATAGCCTTAGAAGTGTAAACTTGTAACTTAATAAATTCCCTTTTTGCAAGCTGTTCCATTTCTGGTATATTGCATTTTGGCAGCATTTAACAAACCAAACACTAACAAGACACAAATAAGTGAGTAGCTCTCACTCTTCATCAAACAACAGCAAATCAAATTAAAAAAAAACAAAAAACAACAATTTGGCTTTCTCATGATCCCACCTAAGGTTACCCACTCTATTAAAACTGCTATAAATAGCGGAATCATCCTTGAAGCACTTTCCTATTACTCCATTTCCATACCTTCACCAAGCTCAGTCAGTCAGGTACCACCTAACATTTAGGGTAATATCATGCTCACTCAGATATGCAGGAAACACAAAGACAAATATTTTATGATGCACTTGAAAGAGATGTTTAGAAATAGCAAATCAGCAGAGATAAAAAATAGAGTAGAAGTCCTCATGGTTGAGGGAAATGGAGTACAGTGAACATATGTTTGGTGAATATGGAAACTGTAAATTTTCTAAAAATGTCATCTAAGATGATTTGGTCTAAAATGATACTATGTGTAATGCAAAATGAAAATGTCTATTCTTTTTTAGCAAGCAACAATAATTCTTGTTACCATAGTAAAAAGAAAGTAAAGGAAATACAAGCGATACATAGAAACGTGATATAAATTTGAAAAAGTTTGTTTAAAAGGCAATTTGAAAAATTTATAGGAAAAAGTCCTAGTATTTTATTTTGATTTTAGATAGTGTTTATTTTGAAGCTGGTATGTCCTATGTTAATTAGTAGGACCTCAGTACCTGTTCACATCTCAGATAGATGTCAGAGTCATATTCACCAAATACACAAGATGACTGTGTAAAACATTAATTTATTAATGTTCATGAGAAATTTTAAGTGAACTGAACACCACATCACTGTCTCTGAGAGCAAATACATTCAAATGCTTTTGTAATCAATAAAAAATTAGAGCGTATGGTATTATTTGGATGATTTTAAGTCAGAGTTATTACCCTATAATCATCAGATTCACCCATTCCCACAAGGAGATACAGATGAAAAGTGAAAATGCACTGAAAAATTAGTTGAGATTTCTGTCTTTCAGTTAAGACATACCTTATAAGTGGTTACAATGTAGGTTATCCTGTTAATTTAGTTTTTTCAGTAGTAAAAAATCTAATGTATAGCTCATTCTGAAGATTTATAGCTCAGTCCTTTTGATAGGATCTCATGATTTCTTTGTCTGATACTCAGTAAGAAACTAAGAAACAATATTTTATAAGGGAATATATTTGGACACTATTTGAATTAAATGTCCAAACTCGACGTCTAGATTTATATTATTTTAATTCTCATAGGTGAGTCCTAATTGCAAATTCTGAAACAACCTACATGTAACCTTCCTAATTAAAAACTACGATAATCTTCCCAAAACATATCACAATATTTTATGGTGATTATTTTGGCTTTTCTGTTGTTGTTGTTGTTATTATTGATTTATTTCTATCTCATTTAAGACCCCTTTGTCTTCTTCAACCCTTAATCAACTTATTCTACCACCTCAAGTCTTTGTAAGCCATTTCAACCTAATTAGAGCTTGGAAAAATTCAATCCTGAATTAATGCTGTTCTATAATTCATTAAGGCATGGGACACTATTAAAACTACAAGGGGCAAGTAGTTTGATATAACTGGTATGTGTCCAGAATCTATTTTCATTCAATCTTGTGCCAGCCCCACTCTACATTTGTTCTTTTACCCTTGAGTAATAATCTACATTTCTCCTTTTAAAGAATTTGTTTTAAAACTATATATCATAGCTCTCAAAGCTTGTGTGTGTATGTGTGTGCTGCCTTGGCATCCACCTTGCTTTGGCTAAGCCTCTTGCCTCCACACTGACCATTGGCCTAGTTAATAAGCAACTTTCCATCCCTGGGGCACACATTCCCTCAGAGCCCAAATCCATGACCTACAACACCTACAAACCTCACCGAATACCCACATCTGCCCCCACATGATAAGCTGACCACCCTACTGCCTTTGGACTCTCATCCCCTTTCCCTTTTCACCCATATTTGTTTTAAACTAACCAGTCCTTGACTCCCTTGAGAATTCTCCTAACCTCCACCCCCAGACCACAGTGAAGGCACAAGCTCACCCTCTGCTTGTGTGCTTTCCACCTGCTCATGAGCCACCCTTGCTGTTGACCCCTCATGGCACAGCTCTGTCCCTGGGACCCATGAGTAACAAGCTGTTTTCTCGTGCAAATCATTGCTTCAGATTCCCACTATAATGCACCTGTAGTCCACCCAAACCCAATTCTAAAATCCAATTCAATTAATTGAAAACAATATAAGCAGGGTCCCTATCACAGAATAGGTTCACTGTTGAGCCATTATAAAAATTAGAGATTCATTACAAATTAAAATTCATTTTACTTCTTGTAAGAGAAATAACTTAAGGGTTTGATATTGAAGACAGAGTAAAGTAACTGACTTTATGTATCTAAACATTTTTCCTGTTTTGAAAATATTTAATTTTCTGCTAAAATGTTTGAACCCAAGAAGAAAAGATACAAAATAATACTAACATATATGTTGCTAGTTTCTAAGCCTAAATGATGTCAGAAATTATTAGGCAGGGAAAGTGAATCAACTTTTCTCCATAGGAAAAGCTTAACAAGCCTGGGTACAGCCCAACTGGGAAGCTGCAATGGAAACTAGAGCATCCTAAAGCAGACAAAAATTTATTTCATTTTTTTTCTTCAATATTTGGCATTGGTTCATCAGTTTTCATATGGTTTTATTTTAAATAGTGGTTACAATTTAAATTAAACTAGTAAAATACATTACTGTAAATTCTACTATTCATTTGACAGGAAATAGATTTGAAGTATAATATTGAGCTCAGTTACATACTGAATCATTTTTAAACTAAGATGCCCACAATAAGAGAAAAATAATGTTGTAATTATATGTAAAATACAGTCCTAACCATGATGTGTTTCTCATGGGAAAATATATTTTTCTCCATGACATTGCGGTTTTCTGTTTGCTCTCTTAAAGAACCTACAAAAATATGCAACATGATTTAACTCTGTGTATATTTCTTTGTAAGTAAATAACTTTAACTAGTTCTTTACAAAATTAATTTATGTTGTGGTTGACACTTTCAGGGTTATGGCTTTGCAAATGAGGACAGTCTTGCTGCATTCTGCACCTGAGGGATCAGAAATAGAGAAACTAGGGAGCTAAGTACTAATCTTTTTATGTGACTTCCTGAACAAGACCTACAAAGAGTGACCTTTGCCAACTGCATAAAACCTGCTGGTGGTTTTCAACATCCTTTGTAGTTCTGGTCTGTCCTGCTGAGTGAACTAAGTTTCCACATTTGTGTCCTCCATCAAAACAGGCTTCAGTCTTTTTGGTCCCACATAGTGGATTCTTTTGCCACACCAGGAACCCTGATCACCTCTCTTCCCTGTTCACAAACAGGCTTCCTCTTCAGTGGTTTTCAAACTGTGCTCATCTGAGTCGGAAGCTGGTCTGCTACAGGGCAAGTGTGGAAGAGATTTCCAGTTGCAGTGTATAAAAAGCTTTTCTTTTTTTTAAATATATGGACTCCCAAATCCTTCCATCATTGTACCATGCCATCTCTCTCACTCTTATTTTTATTTATTATTATTTTTTTGCATGGGCAGACACCAGGAATCGAATCCGGGTCTCTGGCACGGTAGGCGAGAACTCTGCCTGCTGAGCCATGGTGGTCCGCCCTCTCACTCTTATTTTAAATCAGTTTTATTAATTGGTATCCAACATAGGATTTTATATAGTGTTTTGTTGTTACAAAAAAAAAATTGAAAACCGCTACAATATTTTATCCATTTTTAAATGTTCCTTAAATACACAGTTTTCCCATTCTCATTCTATATTTTTTGAGGGCAGGGATTAGCTACAGTGTTGGACATGTAATAGGTGCAATTAACTGATTTGAAATTTTGCTTCTATGATTTCCTTCTTAAATGTTTTTTAGTTTATAATTAGTTTATAATTACTTATATTTCCCATTAATTATTTAAATTAATTTCTAATTCTCTAATCCAGTCATTGCTATTAACTAGTAAACTGTTGTTTAATGGAAATTTTAGTTGTTAAAAAAAAAAGAAACCAATTTAAAAGATAATTATTTTGGATCTTCCTGCTAAAACTAAAGGCTCTCCAGCCAGTATTGTGAAATGCTTTGGTGTTTTTTTTGCAATTCAGTTTTTGCATACACATTCAAATTTTGTATATGTCACTGCACTGTTATTTGTCATTAAATTGACACATTTAAAAGTTTTAAATTCCTACGTAAACTTTGACCTTGACAAATAGATTTTTGTCCTTGTCACTGAGCTTAGGCAATGGAAGGCAGTAAATGAGAAAAGAAAATGTAAAACTCTCCCTTTGTTGCTATTATAGTCGAAGTAGAAAGTCCTTAAAAACTACAAAAAGATACCAGAACTAATTTAAAATTTAACAATGCCACAGGATACAAGGTCAATAAATAAAAATCAATTTTTCTATATACTAATTTGTAAAAATACCATTTTTAAGCGCTTGTGAAACTAATTTAGGAATACATTTAAGGTATGATTATAATTCCTCTGAGTCAATTAAAGAACTAAAAAGTAAAATTAAAGAAGATCTAATTAAGTGGAGAAATATACCACGTTCATTGTTAGGAGCGCAATATTATTAAGGTGATACTTTTCACCAAATGATTGATAACTTCAATAAAATATCAGTCAAGACCCTATCAGTCATTTTTCAAGAAAATGACATGCTAATTCTAAATTTGATATGGAAACATGAGGACCTCGAATAGCTAATATCACATTTGTAAAGAAAAACAAGGTTGAAGAACTTATACTACCTGACCTCAAGACTTACTAAAAACTACAATTCTCAAGTGAATATGATATTGTTATAAAGATTGACAAATAAATCAATAGGAACAACAGAGTAAAAATAACAATTCTAAAGATTAAGAAAATTACTATACTCTATCTTGTATTGCTTAACTGTGAACAATTTTTCTCTTAAATTATCTCCTAATACTAAAATATATGAGCTATGTTTGAATGACTGTGATATTTCACAGATAGAAACTTAGCATATTTCATTAGGAATGAATTTAATTTTTTAAAACCTCATTCTCATCTATTCTAGAAATTCCTTGTGTGTGTTTTTTTAACCTCTTACAAATATTCCATACATTTGACAAAATTATATTCATTACAGTCCTATTTCTCTGTAAGAAATAATTATGTAATAGGCACAACTACCTCTCAGACATTTCCTATAAGTGGGATTCAGAAGCATAAAATCATGACCCATGAGCTGCCAAGAGTAGCTTCACGTGGGGGGAAGTACAGGTGTGAAAGATCACGTCTTAACCTCTTACAGGCTCATTTTCCTCAATGTAAATTCACAGTATCTGAAAAATGCTAGTGTTATTATAGTACCTACTTTGAGAGTTTCAGAGGAACTGATGAAATAATACTTGCGAAGTGCCTAGAATTCTTCTTGGAGCATGTATTAATTTTAATAACCCTGAAAATTGAAAAGAGAAATCAATTCACAATTTATAAAGTTAATAAATGTTTTAATGTATTTAATAAAAATAAATGACTTTGAACAGCATCAATAAAATGCAAAGACAGAGAACACTGTAAAAAAAAGCTTTATCAAACACTGTCCTTTTTTCTTCATAGATAAATGTGGACTGTATTTAAACCGATATCTCCTGCACAACTAAGATACCAGAAACATATTTGTTTTGAAAAGATAAAAGTCTAGGGAAAAACTTGCTGACATTGTTTCACTTAGTAATGACATAAATTGTACCAAATTACTCACTTTTTGGAGTGGGAACTTATGGTTACAAATAAAATGACACTGCATAAAGAATACATTTTCAATTTTATTACAAATACTTGGGAATATTATAATTAAAATGACAATTATTTTCCATTGCATACTTTCATCAAATGTCAGTTATTAGAAAGCTTTAGGCACTTTCAGATATATGTCCTTTTTAAACCAATTAGGTTCCCTTTTAGTGATTTAAAATGATAGTGATGAAAACACTATCAGTCATGCAAATATTATTGAGCAACACAAAGTTAGTAATGGACTCTCAGGGAATTACTTTTGCCTGAGAAGAATCTAGCTGAGAATGTGTTACACTTTGTCATATAAGTTCTGTTCCAAAAGATGTTGAGTTACAATGAATTATAACTTTTCTTTTTTTCTCTATTTTTTTGCACACAAAACTGAATCACTTAGAAACTCACATTAACAAAAAATTCTACTTCAATCTGCTGAATATATTTTTGTATTTTCCTCTCCATACAAATAGTTGAATGATGAGAATAAAAGATATTACAAGCATCTTATATCTGTCAATGTGTATTTATATTTATTTATATTTGTTTTTATTTTTGGAAATGAATCATATAAAAGTTCCTTTGTCATATGGATTTTATTTAAAGAGATAGAAGCAATAAACAGTGATTTTATTATATGTAAAATATTATTTGTGAATGAGAAATATTGATTGCCTCAAAATCATAAATTCATATATAGAAATATATATATGAGAAAAAAATGCCTAAAAGAAATTAACATTTTATATAAATAGTAAGGAATAAATTTAGGTGGCATTAACTCTCTATATTTTGTGGATTTTTGTCTTGAGTTTTTTTTTTAAACTTTATTAGAGAAGCTGTATGTTTACAGAACAATCATGTAGAAAATACAGGATTCCCACATGCCACCCTATTATTAAAACCTTGCAATGGTGTGGGAGATTTGTTACAATTGATGATAGCACATTTTTATAATTGTATTAGTAACTTTCTGTTAAAATATTAAAATTTTCTTTAAGGACAATAGGAAGAAACTCACATTTAGAATATCTACTGTGTAACAGGGAGGAAAATTGATTATTTCATCTCCAGTGATATGTATATGTATGTATATATATATATATATATATATTTTTTTTTTTTGCATGGGCAGACACTGGGAAGTGAACCCGGGTCTCCAGCATGGCAGGCGAGAACTATGCCACCATGGCCCTCCCTCCAGTAATATTTGTATAGTAACAACACCAATCTCATACATTCTGAGATTGGTATAGCATTACTACAAGTAGTAATAATAAGTATAATAACAAGTACAGCAACAACAAATAATGCATTTAGGGCTTACAATTTTTCAGATGTCATTCTGAATATTTTACATGCATTATCTTATTTACTCTCATTTTAAAACTCTTAGATAGGTTAATTAATTTCTCCTTATATCATCATTTTTCACTTCTGTGTTGGTTAGGTTCAAGTGTCAACTTGGCCAGAAGATGGCGTCCAGTTGTCTGGTCAAGCAGGCGCTGGCCTAACTGTTCCTGAAAGGATAGTTTGTGGCTGATTAATAAACCAGAAGGCTGGTTCATTAAATCTTCAGTCAGTTGATTGCTGATTACATCTAAGACAACTAAAGGTGTGCCTCCCACAAAATTTTAATCCAATCAGCTGAAGACTTTTAAGAGCGAAGAGTGAATTTTCACTTTTTCTTCTACCTGGCCCCTCCAGTGGAGTTTATACAGACCCTTCATTGGAGTTTCCAGCCTTGTGGCCTCCTCACAGTTTTGGACTCTTGCATCCCCAGAGTTGCCTGAGACACTTTTATCAAAGTCATATTTCTCTAGAAAACCCTGAATAATACACATTCCATTTTCTTTAATTTTTTGAGCATTACACTCTAATCTGCTGAAATTAATTCCTTCCCCTTTAACTCCCACAACACTGCCTTCAGATGTCCAGTAGAGCCTCTATTTGAATATTTGAGTATCCTGTTGTCAAATACTGAATGATCTTGTGGTTCCATATATGGCCTTTGGCATCAGACAGGTCTGAATTCCAATTCCATCTCTACTGTATGATCATTGGAAAATTTTAAACCTTATAAAGCTCAGTCTATTTATTGGTAAAATGAGATCAATGATATTAATAACTCAACAGGGTCCATAAATAGCTCAAAGATTTAATGCATATCAAATTCTTGGAAAATGCTTTGGCACATGAAATGCTTAATAAAAATTGTCAATTTATATATGAGAATTCATCATATGCTGGGTCTGCAGTTTTCATCTGAGTCTTGGAGTACTCCTCCAAGCTCAGTGGGTTATTGGCAGAATTTATTTTCTTCTCCTTTGCATGTAGTCTCTTGGGCTTTCAAGCCAGTAATGGTGGATTAAGTTCTTCTCATGCCTCTAATCTTTCACTTCCTTTCTGCTACTAGCCAAAGAAAGAGTTCTACATTTAAAGATTCATATGATTAGGTTGGCCCACTCAGATCATTTAGAGTAATTTCCATATTTTAAGGACAGTTATTAGTAATTATAATTACATCTGTAGAGTCTCCTTTGCCATATAATAATATAACATACTCACTAGAGTAATTTCATGGGGTGAATGAAAGTCATGGGGCCTGTCATGGTCAGGTTCATGTGTCAACTTGGCCAGGTGGTGGTGCCCATTTGTCTGGTCAGGCAAGCGCTGGCCTGTCTGTTGCTGTGAGGACATTTCATGGACTTAAATCATGATTATGTTGACTTAATCCACAGCTGGCTGCATTGTAATCAGCTGAGGGGAATGTCTTCTGCAATGAGTGACATTTAATCTAATCACTGGAAGGCTTTTAAGGAAGATTCAAAAGAGACAGTCACTCTTCTTGATTCAGCTGGTGAGCCTCTCATGTGGAGTTTGTCCAGACCCTACGCATTTTGGACTCTTCCATTCCCATGGTTATCCAGCCAGCCTTTTCTGAGAGTTTGTTGAGGAACCTCCTTGGAGTTACCAGCTTGTGGTCTGCCCAAAAAACCTTGGACCCTTACATTCCCATGGTTGCCCAGCCAGCCTCTCCTGAGAGTTCACTGAGAATCTTCATCAGTTACCAGCTTGCGACCTGCCCTATAGACCTTGGACTCTACATCCCCATGGGTATGTGAGATACTTTTATAAATTTTATATCTATGAATATCTCCTGCTGATTCTGTTTCTCTAGAGAACCCTAGCTAATACAGGGCCCAAAACCTTGCCTATCATAGGTACCATAATTTTTTATGTTTTTGAGAAGAAAAAGTGTATTAGAATGAAAACCATGATGTGAATTCTAATCTAGGTTTGATAATACACTAATCAAGTTATATGAGATAAATGACCACCCCAAATCTCATTGCCTTTTCCCACTTTTAATACAAAAGGTTAAATTATTACTGTGCATCCTGCTTAATGTCTATCCCAATGCTTTGCATATAGCAGTGACTAAATAAATTATTGAATTGCCACATCTGAAGTTGATAAAATGGTTCCTGTACATCAACACCAGCAATGTAGTAGATGATACCTGTTTGGACATTTATAATTAAAAATTCAATTGAGAACTACTTTTTCCAATAATTGCCTTGTGCAAATTACAATGACACTTATTGAGGCTTTAATATATTTAAATTGTTTGCAACGATCAGTCTTTGCAATGTACTTTGACTGATGAATTAGAACTCTTGACATAGAGAACTCAGTAAACTTAAATTGAGTTGGAGGAAAAGGGTTAAGTGTTACAATCCACTCACATTTGATTCACTTTACTGATGTAAATTCATTTTGTGCAACAACTGTGGCCAAATAAAAGAATTGGAGAGTTTAGATAAAAAAAAAAACAAGAATTTTTTAAATATAAAAATAAAATTTCACCTTATTTTTATATAATTCAGAGATTGTAGCAATATTAAAGTATTTTTTACAGCATAAGATCACACTGAACCCCTAAGCTGAGCCTAATTTCTTTCATTTTTCGTATTCAGTTCTGGCTTTCATACAATTCCATATGCATATTTCACTGTTATATAGTACACATACAATCATGTATTTTCTTCTTCCAAACCAAAACTTACACAGTGAATGCTCTTCTGTTTTACTGCCTGGCATTAAAATGAAAATCCTTATAGTTGGCTGAGTAAAAGTCTATGATAAGCATAAGATGCTTAACTATTACCCAATTTTTGGACATTTAGGTAGCAGTATGTATTTTAATAATGTAAATAATGCTGAATTTTTTTGACATAGGCATTTTATATTTACAAATGAGAATTAATTTCCAGAAAGTCAATTATATTGAAAAGGGAATAAATATTAAAAAGAAATTAGTCTGAAATATTCTGAGGATAATTCCTGAACAGTTAATTTTGTTTTCATAAGCATTATTAGACACATATTTCTGGATATATGTGGATAGTTTTGGCTATAAAGGTAAGGCCACCCACAGCAAAGATTTGTTTTCATATTCCATCTGCTTGGTATGTACTGTGCAGAGTCAAAATAGTTTAGACCCCAGTGAGACAGTGTTTGGAAATACTTCTATCATTTTCTTTAATTTCTCTGTGAGTCAATCTCTCCATGTGCCTAATAGTATTGTAAGCTTTGCGCAAAGTTTCCAGATATGAAACATACTTCACAACAATGAATAAATATTAATGAACATGTTGTATTCATCAGGAAAAAAATGCTTCTTAAATGTCAAATAGCGTTTGGCATATAACACATGTGGAGAGGTAGAAGGCATATAAATTAGTCTTCCTGTCTAACTTTTTGTGCTGAAGGCAAACATCTCTGAATGAGGGTTTTTGCTTGTGTGTATTTTAAGCACCATTTCAAATACTATTGTACAAAATTTTTATCCATGCAAAATCTGTATTCATCATGTAGGTTTGGATTAAGCCTGATTTAATGTGATACTCCTTCCCTTCAATTCCAGTTGTTGATTTCATTTAATTTCCAATTTATATTTCATACATAATTTAACAACAAGCAGTAATGGATTTGAAAGGTAGACTATGATATTTCATCCAACTCAAAAATGACCCAAACCAATAGCTTCATCTGGGCCAACTTAGTTTTTCATGTTTTCTTTTTCTAAATTAATAGCACTTATTTTATTAATTAGGAAATACTCACAAGCAAAAGTGGGGATTGGGAGGTTTGTGTTTGATTTGTGCAAGGGTGCAAACCTGTAGGTTGTGGGAAGGAGAAGGAAAAGCGTTTTATCTCGTATACGCAAGTGGTGTCCAGGTGGTCAGGTCCAAGATGCTGAGATGCTGAGGCAGGATGGCAGACAAAGCCCTATTGTTATTTTAATCCACTACATGTGCCCTGTTGATTGGCTCCCATTCGATTGTGAGAAATTATTTACCTTATGCTTTTAACACTTGACAGAAATTTCTGAAGATTCCACTACTAATATTTAACTTTGAGTCATATTTTCTTCTGACAATAGGGAATCTAATTCAGGGTCTTTGTCATCTCAGATTCATAACATCAAAACTGAAGTAATCATTTTCCCTCACCTATTGAATTACTCTTCTTATATAATTTTGATGAGTGCTGCAGCATTTATGCCAGTTTTTCAGCTCAAATATTGAAATTTGTAGTTAACTCCTCTTCTTTTTCATCCTCAAAGAACTGCTACATACTATTTACAATATGTATAAAATGCATTCCTTCCTTTCCAATCTTACTTTCATTACTCTTATGTAGAGCCCAATGAAACTGGCCTGAATTGATGGGAAAGCTACAATTAATCTTTTAGACTCTATGCTTTTCTTCATTTAAATCTATTCAGCTCTCTAATGCCTGATAAATAAATGAGAAGCCCTGTATTTATTAATAATATCTCATAAAATGTGAAATGGCAGGGAGGGAAATTCCAGGCTATTACAAAAAAAAGGACATGTATTTTAAAAGGATTATCAGCTGGGCTTAATTTTTACATTTTAGATCACTTGTTCCTTACTGCATTTTCTCACTCTCAGAATACATTTTTTTTCCAGAATACATCTTTTACTTCTCTATATCCAATATCCACATCCACACATCCACACACACACACACACACACACACACACACAGAGGCATACCTTGCATTTTTGTGTACAGTTTGTTAATTCTGATTGCACTTATCCTTCTCTGTGCTTACTTGATTCAAGTCCAGTCCTAATTCTTCTTTGAAGCTGTCCTGGAGCTCATACTTCACAGCATTATATTACTTTTTCAAATTTTTGGAGAATTTTTGTTTTGTATATTTAGCACCTTATACCATAGGTCTTCCTATACGCCTATATAGAACACTGAATTTCAATAGAATTTTTGTGATAATGGATGTATTCTATAGCTATGCTGTCCAATAAAAAAGCCACTCACTTTGAGTGACCATTGTGCACTTGATATGTGATTACTGCAACTCGGACACTGAGAAGTTTTTTTTAAATGGAAATCAACACAACCCATTCTTTATATACACACACATGCACACACACCACTGAGTAAGACTATCCAGAGATTATTTTGAATAGGCAATTAGAAATCTAAAATACCATAATTTACTGACACCATAATTTTATATCAGATTTTACTAGTATGCTTTAGATTATACACTTTATTTCTTGAAAGGACACGCTAGATCTACCTCTGCACATGGGGTAGATTTTTTTGTTTTGGATATGATAAAGTTATATCATATATTGAAAAACCTGTTGCCCAGCATATTTTCCAATGGAAAATCTCTATATGCCATCATAAAGATATAGACCTTGAGTAGTGAATGTTAATATATAGATTTGACAACTTTCATCCTTAGAGTCTAGGATATAACCAGTAGCAGTTTCTTGTTACTGACAAATCTGTTTTAGTGACAGCATAACAAAGTAAATGCTTCATCCTATTAAATTAAATTCTTTGTTTATAAGGGTCCTGTTCTTTTATTCGGCAAATATTTTGTGCTTACTTTCTGCCAAAATAGACACTAGACCAAGTACAAAGAGAGAAATAAAGATGTTTGTTTTAACATTGTGTCAGTCTAACAGAATAAAGAAATATGAAAGTGAATAATTTCACGTAACAGTTAGTTGCATGAAAAGACATATGAAACTAGAAGCAATAGTGAAACAAACGATGAATTTATCAACTTCAGTACTGTTCATTTAAATATACTTCATGAAGGAAGAAGTTCTTACAATAATTTTGAAGGAATAGTAGTTCTCCCTGTATGGGAATAAAAAAACCTATTAGAGGGAAAAATAATGGTATCCAAAATGCAGAGCTGATGACATTAACATGGAGTTTGGAGAAATCTAAGTTTATTTTGGCTAAGGTAAAGATCGTATGTAGAAGTTTTGCTAGGGAAAATACAGAAGAAATAAACCAAGGCCAAACACTGACAATGAGGGCTATTGTCATGAGCTTGGATTTTATCCTTTTTGTTAACTTGAAAATTGGAGGCACTGAAGGATTTCACTCTAGGAATTGCAGGATAGCATTGGCATTTATGAATTTTAATGGAAATACATGCCAATTAAAATAAGAACAGAGTTCTCATCTTGTTTCTATTTTACTTTGTTAATTTGCATTTTAATCAGCCATCAGGTCTTAGTTTTCCTAATTTGTAAACAAAGGAGACAAGACTAAATGAACTCAATTTTATGAAAGCACATTAACACTTTTTATGAAAATGTAGTCATTTAAATTATTTATGGCTTAGTACTTTTCATGCATTGCATTTTTTGTTGGCTTTTTTTTCTTTTTTTTTTTTTAATGCTGAACGGCCAGGGTCATGTTTCATTCTTTTTCCATGTGAGTATCCCATTATTGTAGCACCATTTGTTGAATTTTTTGTTTGTTTCTTTTCTTGTTTGTTTTTTTGGGAAGTGCATTGGCCGGGAATCAAACCTGGGTTTCCTGCATGGTTGGTGAGAATTCTACCACTGAACTACCCTTGCACTCCCTTTTTGTTGCCTTTTTTCCTGAAAATTTGACATTAAAAATAGCAGAACTGATCTGATACTCATCTACATAATTTTTAAAACATAATATTTTCTCATTTAACAGAAATTAATGGTCTATTCCAGTGTAAAATAACTCACTCAAGTCATTTAAGGTGAGTAGGAAGAATTAAATTGCTGTGCCATAGTTTCAGATTTGTAGTGTTATCCTCCACTTTTATTTTTATCTTTCATGAAATTAATTTTCAAGTGATCTTAACCCTTTGATTCTGAGGACAGTGGGCTCAGAAATTCAAAGATTGCACATGTGATAAAGACAAACTACAATTTTAGATTTTAAAGCATTTTTAGAATTGTTTAAACATTTCTTTTAAAGTCACCCAGCAGCCCACATTTAGGTAACATTTTCTGTTCCACAAAACTCAATTCCAACTGTCTTACTAAGATTAATCCACATTTCATGATATATCTTTGAATTTTATTTAACATTTACTTTGCAATATTGTTTGAATATTAACACATGCTTTTGTATGTTTTATTATTTTACTGCATCTATAGACTGTAGTTGAACACAAACTATAATGAGGAAAGAAATTCAAATTATTTGAGGGGTTTGAATTTGTAAACATAAGTATTAAAATGTACAAGCATTTATCCTTGTTTGGTAAAAAATAACTCTTTTTAAAAGACTGATTAGATAATTATATATTTTTACTTCCTAAATAAAAGAAAAGTTACTTTAGATATGGTTGCATTTGTTAATGAATTTGTTACATGGGAAAATGAATGTAAAGAAAATGAAAACTATCTTCTTGCTTGCTGTGAATATAATGTCTTGAAAAGTAAGCTAAAAAAGTAGAACTCTTTGCAACAGTCACTTGGCACCTACCTCTTTGGGAAATTGGAATTAAATAGACTTTGGTGGGGGGCAGGGTATAGAAATAAAATCAGAAAAGAGCATATATGTAAATGCAGAATAGGTTTCAGAAACCTTAAACATGCTAGAAAGCTTTATCTCTTCTTTATTCCATCTGCCATTCCTTCTAATCTTTCCCATTTTATTAATCTGTAACTTTTTCATTATTCATCATTTTTTCTATTAATTATTTGCATTTATTTTCTTTCATGAAGTGTTTGAAACCACTTACAATGACAGATCCAGGCACAGTGACACCTTAAAACTGTACAAAAAACCTAGGCTATTGAAAGCTAATGAAATTCAACACAAGGGATTTGAAAGGCCAGAGAAGGAAAGAGAAAACACTACTTGAGGAGTAAACTTGGACAAAATAAGAAAGCATGCGTTTTGGCAGAAGTTATGAAATTGTGTGTTTTAAATTTAATTCTAGCTCTCTGAGAGGAATTCAGTTTACTTTTATCTACAAATATGCAATATGAGCAGATAAGTCAAGATCCCTAGCTAACACTACAGTAAAGTATGCAAAGAGAAGGATAAGAAAGACAAAGAGAAACTGTCCCTGGCTGGATTAGACTTTCTTTATGACTATTGCAATGTGGCAATCCTGGATTGGATCCTAGAAAAGAAAAAAGCACATCAGTAGAAGCATAGGTGAAATCTAGTGAAGACTGTAGTTCAGGTAATATTATTGTACCAATGATACTTTCTTAGTTTTGGAAAATGTACCATGGTTATGAAAAATGTTAACACTAGGGAAAGCTTGGGGAAATATATTTGGGAACTGCTTAAATTATCTTTGCTTCTCTGCCATAAATCTAAAATTTCAAAAATAAAAAGTAGTAAACCACAAATTACTAATTATTTAATGTAGTTTCTGGGTATATTTGTGAGTATTTTGCAGTATTACACTATAATAGCAAATTCAAGTTATATTTTCCTTTTACACAACTATGACCATATATTGTGACTAAATACTTTATAAAACACTACCTATCTTGAACTCCATTTAGTGGTATATCCAAGGATTTGGAAGTCGCAAAAAAAAAACTGGGACATCTTAAGGGCTAAAAAAATGCAAAAGGTAGAGAAAATATTGATAGGTATGATTGCCTAAATTGTAAGAGTTAAATTGCAGAATTAAGCAGGCAGATGTGCCAGTTCAGAGAGGAAGAGATGTCTAGTTTGGGGTAGGGGGACAACCAGACAGAAGGAGTTCTTTAGAAAAAGAGCACCAAAAATCTACACATGGTTCTTCTTGAATCTGTTGCTGAATATGAAACTGCACATGTGCAGGGTGAAGCTGCACAGGGCTGGGTAAAGGACAGCTGGGAGCTGTAGGGTGGATGCTTCCTAGAGCTCACACAAGGTGGGAGATCTTTGAGTTGAAAGAACCTGTGAAAAGGGTATTTGTTTAATACTTGGAAATTTGGAATAAACACCAGCAGGATTAATCCTGAGTAGAGGACTGGGCTATATCAGGAGTGAAACCTACTATGGACCATTAGTTCTTAACCAGAATGTTTTTTGCTTCCCAGTAGACATTTGATAAGGTCTGGAGGCATTTTTGGTTGTAGCAATTGGGGCAGTGAGGCTACTGTTGCTATCTAGTGTGTAGAGAAAAGAGGTACTGCTGAACATTCTGCAATGCCCAGGGCAGGCTTCCACAACAACAATGAAAAACAGCTCTAGCATCACCCTGACAAAGATAAAGAGCAATTCTTGAAAGAATCAAATTGAAACACAGGTAACCTAACCTACTACAAGACAAAGAACTCAAAAATCCTTTAAAAAGGCAATAAAAGCTATACATTCAACCACATAAAGACTCTAATTTCCAGCTTCCAAAAATTATTTGACATGCCCAAAGTAGGAAAATGAGATTCAAAACTGTGAGAAATAATCAGCAGAAAAAGAGCCAGAAAGTGACAAATGAAAGAACTAAATAAAAAATTAAGAAGTTAGAAAATGAAAACATGAATTAGCATTCATGAAACACTCTGCCCAACAACAGAATACACGTTCTTTCTAAGTTCTTATGAAACAGACAGCAAGATAGATTATATTCTGAGCCATGAAAACAATTGCAATAAAACAATGATTACACACAGACTTCAGTATAAAGGATTGATCAGAATACTAAAACATGATCAATCAATACAGAAGGCATAAAAGAGGGGAAAAACAACAAGGAAAAGGAACATAGGGGAACAACAGAAAACAATGAGCACATTGGCTGATATAAGTCCAAATATGATGATAATTACAACTGTTTAAAAGGAGTAACACTTCAAAATCAGAGAGTAAAAGTCAGAGATTGTCAGACTGACTGGAAGTCTACAAGGAATCGAATTTAAATACAAAAGCAAACACTGAATGAAACGGAGATATGTGAAAGTACCTACGATTCAAAAACAAAAAAAAAAAAAAGAAAAAAGCCTAATCAATAAAGAGCTTCAAAAGTCATGAAGCAAAAGCTAACAATTTAAAAAAGGAGAAATATACAAGTCCTCAATTTTTATTTAGAGATTCTAACAATCTTCTCGATCATTCTACAACTATAGAACTATCAGGTGTAGACATAAACAGCATTTTTATCAATTGATGACCTAATTTATATATATATTTATAGAACACTTTTATCACATTTTAAAATAAACGACACTGTTAAAGTGGTAGGTCTGGTCAGTTTTGTTAGCAGGTGCTGAGCTAACAGAGGTGTTTCACAGCCTCAGCCCCAGAGGCCAGCTTCACCACGTGAACTAGGCTTTATTGTCCATCCTGTGTGTTAAGCACAGTTGACCATTGAGAGCCAAACTTCTCCCCACTCATCTCCTTACCATCTTGTTTTGGATTAAGTGGTCCAAATCTAGTAGTTTTGCTGCTGTCAATCGTCACTGTTGCTATGCTAATAAGAAGAACAAAAGTCAACGGTAATAACTGTGCCGTTTTAATGACTGTAGTTAATTTTAGCGTTCAATCCTCAGAATAAAATTTTTCCTTATATAATAATTTACACAGCATCTGAGTAACAAGTACCATTCCAAAGATAACGGTGGATTGACAAGCCACGATTATCCGAGTCTGTATGTGCCTCAACATCCTTGAAACGTGTTTTTTCAATAAAAATTACAGCTTCAAGTTAGCATGTTTATATGGTTATTATTTAACTTTTAAAAATACCACAGTTGTATAATGTCACTGAGAATAAAGGCTTATGATTTTCCAAGTAAAGTGGAATTTTCCCTTTTCAAACTGAATATTACCAAAAATATTAATGTCCATGTTCAAAATTCATGTTCTCAACAGCTCTTCCCTTTAGTGTAATGCACACTTCTCAAAATAAGGGCTGATTCTCTGCCAAATGTGCTCCCCAAAGTTGATGAGCTCCAGAGAGATTTTCATGAAGATGAAGAAGCAGATATGAAGTTACATCAATTTTACTTTATTAGAACTTTATTAAAAGTTCTATTCTCACCAGTGTTTTCTTTGGGGTAAATACTACATTAATGTAAAATATTCCTCTCAAATTACTCACTTAGAAAAATAATTCCCTATATATTAATTGTCTTCTCAAAGATTTGAAACTATTCACAATTCATACTAGGTTAACTTAAAAAGTATACAACATGAATTAACTATACCTCTGGCAGATTTTACACATCAGAAAAATAAAATTTACCAGGTGGTTTCCAAAAATATCTCACCCGATTTCACTGCAGCAACTTCAAACATTCCTTTCCACAGTTTCTATTCACCATCCTTTATCTGATCATTGACTTCTATGTCTCCCAATTTTCTGTTCAGATATGGCCATCTCTTTATGACCCAAAATAAAACTCTTTCTTTGAGGCACCATGTCCTCAGTGTTACATTATTTTATACATATAACTATTCAGTGGTTACCTTACAATTTCCAAATACTTTGGGTCACATGGGAAGTGTATTGATGAATTATTTAATTTGAACACATTTCAATATTTAAGTGAAGAAAAATAAACTGTCAGCATTGGATTTTGAATTTTTAAACCATTAATTTAAATAATTAAGATATTCTGATTTTATTGGAGATAGTTTTTCTCATCACATAAGCTTCTTTCAGGACATCTTTTAAAAATCAATTTTGTTCAGGACATGAATTTAACATATGCTTTTAGATATTTTGCATTTGGAGCCTCGGATATAAAGTGTTTATCAATGAATATTTTTATGTCATAGGCAGCTGGAATCACCTAGTCCTTTTAAAGAGATAGCACTTGTCTGAGTAGTCAGAATCAGGGGATGCAAAGAATTATGTTAAGGACATCTCTGCTCCTAAAACATCCAAAATATCATTAGTACAATGAAGACAATGAGCATATCCAAAACCAAAAAAAGTTTCTTTTAGCCTCTGTGTAATCCTTCTCTCCTGCCCTCCCTGTCCCATAAGCAGAACTCCCAAACTCTTAGCAAATGCTGATGTACTTTCTGTCAGTGTACATTTGGTTGCATTTCCCAGAATTTTGAATAGATAATCTGTTCCCTTTTTTTACTCAACATAATTACATTGAGAATTATATATTGTACCTATTATCCTTCCTTTTATTTAGCTGCTTAGTACTGACTTGTATAGATATATAATTGTTTATGATTCTCTTATTGATGACCATTTGGATTGTTTCCATTTTGGGCTATGACAAATACAGTAAACCAGACTAGAATGTAAATGACATTTACAGGAAAAAAAACATAAAGCTAAACATCATAGAAATGATGAAATACTGAATGCTTTTCTTCTAAGATCAGGAACAAGGCAAGAGAATCTGTTCTCATCACTTCTATTTAACATTCTATGGAGGCTCTGGGTAAGAAAGAAGGTAAGAATATAAATGAAATCTGTATTGGAAAGGAAGAGTAAACTGATTTTATTTACAGAAGATATGGTCAACTATATAGAAAATTCTATATATAATCTGCATACAACTGCTATATATAATAACGAAATTAGTAAGGCTACAGGATCCAAAAAATAATTCAAAGACATCGATTTATTTCTCTGTATTAGCAACAAGTAACTGGAAAATGAGAATTAATTATTTAGGAAAAACTCTGACAAAGATATGCAAAATGTGTATACTTAAAATTAGAAACCACTCTGAGAGAAATTTAAAACCAGAAAAATATACTGGAATTATAGAATGGAAGAAATATTGTCAGGATTTCATTTCAAACCAAACCGATCTATAGATGCAACAAAATATCAATGAAAATCTCAGTAGGCATTTTGTTGATACAAAGAAACTCTGAGACCTAAATCATAGGTCATTTCCAGGAAATGCAAATGTCTTATAAATTCAATTTTGAAAAAGAAGAACAAAATTGGAGGACATGCCCTACTTCAATTCAAGACTTACTGCCAAGCTTCAGCAATCCGGACAATACTGGCATAAAGAGAAATAAAAAGATCAATTACACAGAATAATGAGTCCAGAAATAGACTCAGTTGGTTATCTAAAAATGTGTAAAGGCAATTTGGTGGAGAAATGATAGTCTTTTTAAAAAAATGTGTCAGAGAAATTGCTAATATATGTGGAGAAAAATATATAAAAATCTAATTAAAATGTATTATAGACTTTAATGAAAAACCTAAAACTATTAAACATCTGGAAGAAAACATAAGATAAAACTGTTGTGACCTTGAATTAGGCAAAGATTTCTTAACTACATCAAAAAGTGTGAGCCATAAAATCTGTCAATAGATTAGAATTTTTCAAAATTAAGACATCTGCCCTTTCAAAATCACTCTTAAGAGTATAAAAATGCAAGTCATAAATATTAGAAAATATTTACAAGTCAAATATATGAAAAAGGACTTATACTAAGAATATATATATATATATAACTCTAAAACTGAGATGTCAATAAAAATAAAACAGAAAAATTTTTAAATTGAACAAACATTTCACCAAAAGTATATGTAAATGGCAAATAAACACATGAGATGGTGCTCTATATCATTAGTTGTGGTTTGCAAGTTCAAACCACAGTAAGATACCACAACACACTTAAATGACTAAATTTAAAGTGAGTGACCATACCAAAAATTGTCAATTTGTGGAGCAAATGGAACTGTCATAGGCTATTGGTGAAAATGTTTTAAAATGGTATAACTATTTTGGAAAACATTTTGCCAGTTTCCTAAAAATGTAAACACACACGTACCATATGACTCAGCTATTCCATTCCTAGATATTTACGCAAGGGAAATGAAAGAATCTTCCCTACAAAATCTTGTACGTGAGTCCATACAATTCATTCTGGAATAGTCAAAGCTGGAAATATCCTAAATATCCTTGAACAGATGAATGGATAAACAATCTTTGGTATATCCATACCATGGAACACTAACCAGCAGTAAATATGAATAAACTATATATGCAGCATCATGGATGAGTCTCAAGAAAATAATGCTGAGGAAAGGACTAGACAAAATAATTAGAGTACATTCTGTGTGATTCCAATTATGTAATCTAATATGGAATTGCAAATTACCAGTGGCTGGGGGATGGTGTGGGTAGGTAGTGGTGGTGGTTAGGTAGATTCAGGGTTGCTGCTTGCGGGGCTGGGAGAGAAGAAAAAGGGATTACAAAGGGTCCCGAGGAAACTTTTTGGAACTGACATTTATTCATTTTCTTGATTGTGTTGATGTTTTCATGGTGCATACATGTGTCAAAATTTATCAAATTCTAGACTTTAATTATGTATAGATTGTAGATTATTGTATGCCAATTATACCTCACTAAATCTGTTTTAAGTGCTATTTTTTACAAGTCCGTATCTAATACTGTTTTGGCAAGGATTCTGAGACACCATCCATAAACTGGGACTTTCCTTGTCAAATCAGAGCATAGGCTAGCCTACTAAGGAGGTGAAACTTCAACAGAGGACTGAATAAAAATAGGAGTGAGTCTGGGATTCCTAGGTATAAAGGTTTCCAGTAAGGAGGGAAAGTAATTCAAAGGTTTAAGGAGGGAAAAAGTTTGAGATGTTTGAAGGAAAACAAGTAGTCCAATCTGGCCAAATTAGCTTTGACATTTAGGCAGAATTTTGGAAAATCAAGTCAGAGAGAAATCAAAGGACCTTGTCATGTAGGTTCTTAAAAGCCTGATATAGAGGTTATATTTTGCTCTCTGATGATTAGTAAGCCAGCAGAGAGATGAAAACATGGAAGAAACATGATCAGATTTATTGTTTAAACTGCTAACGCTGGTTACTGTAAGGAGAATAGATTCTGGGATCAGAAAACATGTGGAAGACTACACAGTTAAAGGTGTTGGGACAAAGCTAGAAGCAGTTGAGGTCATGACAAATGTTATGTCAGGGTACATTTTCGCCACTGAGGCAGTAGGATTTTTTTGTTCACTTGATATATAGTATGAAAGTACAGGTCACTCATTATATCAAGGTTTTTGGACCGAGCAAGTGAGTGATGGTTGTACCATTTTCTGAAGTGCAGATCACTGGAAAAGAAGCATGCTCTGAAGTTAGTAGAATAAACAAAAGTTTGGTCATAGCCATCAGGGTGGAAATGTTACCCAGTCATTTGAATAAGTGAGGCTGGTGTTCAGAGGACAAATTGGGGCTGAAGTTCAGCACAAATGTGATTTAAAGCTATCCTATTGGGAAGAAAAATAAAGACATCAATAAGTGAGGGGAAAAAATTGATCTTATTTCCAACACTGCAAGACTCCCTAGGACACTCACTATAAGATTCATTGAGATCAGGCAGAAGAGAGTCAGGCAGCAAAGGACACAGAGAATGAGAGGCTAGAAGTGTAGGAAGAAAAGTTAAAAATTTGTTTCAAGAAAAAAAGGAATAATCAACAGAGACAAATGCAGCTGAGGTTGTTCTGGAAATAGAGTCTTCATTTTTAGGTATTGGGATCCAAACACACACATAAAAACAAACATGCAGATTGAGTTTCTATGATAATTAGGTGCAGAGGCACATGTGGCTTATTTCCATACACCTTGTAGTAAGTCTGGTATATTGGATTCAATTTTTGCCTCAATCCAGATCTGCTCAGCCATGCCTCACTCTATCCTCCTTTCGCTATCCCACAACTTCCTAGGTCTGGACAGTTTATTTTGCTTCCTGAGTGGAAAATAGACCTAGAAATCTATTCTATTGCTCTCTCAGTTGAAGAGTCTGGGCTGAGCTCCAGTTAACATTGAGGAACTTCTATGCCTGTTCACACTGTCTACACTGGACCTGCAGAGGCAGGTTCTGTCTAGAAGGGCTGGGTACACATCTTGAAGTGCATAATGATTGATACCTAATAGGGGAAGATTTTGATAAAGGGAATACAGAGATGGGAAGGACTCAGCAGCTAATTTGCTTCACTTTTCTCCATCTCAATACCTCTCCATGGCTGTTTGAGCTGCAGTGGTTTCATACAGGACTGATCAATATATTTATTGTGAAACAATACCGTGGCCAGCTCAATAATGCAGTACTTAGCATTTGTTCTAACTTCTTTGGCATCTTACTTCTTTATCCCTCTTGCTTCTGCTCTATGATTGTGCCATCCCTCCTCCCTACAAGTGTTATCATTTAAATTTTTGCCTTAAACTCTACCTAGATTACCTGGGCTGAGGGGTAAAGGATAGCGTGACTGCTTGCTACCCACTCCCCGACGTTGTGTATGCCACAAAAATACAACGTTAAAATATACCTTGAGCTTGCTCATGTGTGAGATCTTTTGAGAAGTGCCCACCTGTTGCTTCTCCTTCATTTCTGGTTAAGGCAATGCAAATAATAAATTATACGGTTGGATATCTTCATTGTCTGGCATCCACATGTCCAGTAAAGCTGCTTGAAGGAAAACAAACAAACAAACAAAAAAGAACATGAATCAGGAACCTTAAATTTTTCTAGTTAATGGGGAAAAGTTTGGGGAACTCCCATGGCCTTAAATGCTAGCGAGTATAGTAACTTATTTTGGTAGTCTCCAAATTGTACATTGTGCCTGGATGTTTCTATAAAAACTGACTCCTATTGCCCAATATGTGATTACAAGTCTTAGTCTTGATCTTTTTTCTTTTTTTTTTTTTTTTACCTATTTTGATTTTCCTTTCCTCTTTGTCTTCTATTTGATTTATGACTTCTCATTTCTCTTTTTTAAAACTGTGAATTTAAGCTTGAACCCGAGAGAATATCATACACATTGAATTGTATGTTAGCAGTGCTTCCTGGAGTACACTAAAAATGAGGCCGTGAATATAAAACTAAGCATTAAACATGAGTTATCTCTATGAAAGGGAGAACTCTGACTCATTACTCTTGAAAGCACAGGCATAATTCTACCTCAAGGATGACTGTTAAGTCACATTGGATAATATTAATACAACCTATCACATAATAACTTTGCCATTTTTATCATAATGCAGACAATCAGTAGAGAATCAAATTTTATCTTCTGAGACATATCATAGCTCTGCCTTAGAAAGAACCTTGATTCTTTGGGAGCACAGCTGTATCATGGTCTTAGAAAATGTTAAGGTTTAGGGCATAGCATAATGAGAAAAATATATAAAGACTGTATCAGGCATAATAAAACCATTACAAAATGGTAGATTATATTATTTCAGTGTAATTGATTTATTTAAATCTTGTAATTTAGCCTTTCTCAGTTGTAGCATATCATTTTGCAAGGTTCATTTAGAGAATATTAGTGTTTCGTTAGTAGCTGGCAAGTAGATTCATGGCTTGAGAAATATTCCAATTGATGACAAGAGAAAAAGGAGACTAGCTATATTTAGTTCAATTTTATGAAGGCTTTTCATTTGAAACCTTGGTTTCATTTACAAAAATATTGTAAAAGAGAGCAAAGATTTTCTGTAACTTTCAGGTTTTGATTTAAAAAGAAAGAGCTTTAAAAAATGAATTCTGGCACACTTAGCTATAAGTTCATTAAACCTTAGCCCCTAATCTTCAAATAATATATATTTTCTCTATTGCAAGTATTTATTCCATCATTTTATCGAAGAATTTAGTTACTATTTCTTGCTTTTCTAATCTTTAATGTCATATACCTGATATAATAGTGCATTCAACTCTAGGATCAAATTCTGGATAGTAGTAGTTCTGTCAGTTTTGTGCCTTAATTTATTCCGTTTTTCCTACTTCATTTGTAAGAGAAATAGTTGCTTTAAATTTAGCATTCATGTCAATGCAATTTGCCCAAATTTTAGTAGCTGATTATTTTCACAGGAGTTAGTGAAAATTCATTAGTACATTTTCCTTTGCCCAGTACTCCTTGAAATATGTTGACACAAGAGAGGAACAGGAGGGTGGGGAGAGTGAGAGATTCTAATTATAAATTTATATAATGGAGTGTAGATAATTCTTTCAATAAATATTTATTGAACACTTACTTTCAGCCAAGCACTGATCTGGACCAGGGATTAATAAACTTTTTCTATAAGGTAAATGTTTTGACTGTGACTCCTCAGCTCTCTGGTGCAACTACTGAGTTCTGTCAGTGTAACCTAAAAGCAGCCATAGACAGCATGTAAACAGATGAGTATGGCTATGTTCCAATAAAACTTTATTTCCAAAAACAGCAGGCCATATTTGGCCTGGTCATAGTTTGCTGACTCCTATATTGTTATACCTTTGGGAGAAAATCAATGAACAAAACAGACAAAGTCCTATTCATTTGGCCTTCTTGGAGCATGCATTCTACACAGGGAAGACAGTTAAGAAACAAGTTTATTGGATGATAACATGAGCAAGAAAAGAATGCATAAGGTAAAATAAAACAAGAAAAGGGCAATAATGAATACTGGGGAAAGTAAGGTAAGAGAAGTATGGTTTTTTTGGTAGGGATAAGAAAACCAGGGAAGGGTTCACTAACAATGACACTAGAGCAGAGAAATATAGGGAGTGAGGTGGTGAAAAATCTGCATAGCTAGAGTAATAATACTGCTCTAAGCAGAGAGAAAGTAAGTACAATGTCCCTGACTTAGAAGCAAACTTGATATGTCAGCAAGAGGTCAGTAATAGGAGCAGCATGAAAATGTAACTAACTCAGCACACTTCCTATTTCAGTTTGTTAAAGCTGCCAGAATGCAATATACCAAAAATGGATTGGCTTTTATAAAGAGGATTTATTAAGTTACAAGTATACAGTTCTAAGGCCATAAAATTCCAAACTAAGGCATCCAGGAAAAGATACCTTGATTCTGAAGAAAAACCTATGGCACCTGGGGTTTCTCTGTCACATGGGGAGGTACATGATGATATCTGTTGTCATTCTCTCCTGGCTTCTGGTTTTAAAATGGCTCTGTGTCTCAGCTTCTGTGGGTCCTTCTGGCTTCCTCTGGGACATCCTCCTTCTGCATCTTTAAACACCTGTCTCTGTTCTCTGTATTGGCTCTGAGCGCTCTCTCTCTCTGTGAGCTCTCTTAAATAACTCCAGTAAACTGATTAAGACCTACTGTTCTAGTTTGCTAGCTGCCGGAATGCAACACACCAGAGACAGATTGGTTTTTAATAAAAGGGGATTTATTTTGTTAGTTCTTCTGAGGAAAGGCAGCTGACTTTCCACTGAGGTTCTTTCTTATGTGTGAAGGCAAATGATGGTCTCTGCTGGCCTTCTCTCCAGGCCTCTGGGTTCCAACAACTTTCCCTGGGGTGATTTCTTTGTGCATCTCCAAAGGCCTGGGCTGAGCTGCTTGGGCTGTGCTACGTTGAGCTCTCTCATTTAAGCACCAGTCAAGTAAGTCAAACATCATTCATTGCAGCAGGCATGCCTCCTAGCCGACTGCAGATGTAATCAGCAACAGATGAGGTTCACGTACCATTGGCTCATATCCACAGCTCTATTGTAGGTAGGCCCCTTTGATTTGGTTATTTCAATTGAGATGTGACACTCCCCATTCAAGGGGAGTTGTAGGTTTCTGAAGTTGTGGGTTTCTGGAAAGTAATCATAGTGCATGGAACCTTTGTAGAATCTCAGATAAAGCCCTGGGTGTTCTTTCAGGTTGACAGGAATAGTTTTGGTTGGGGGTTGGCGAATCATGAGAACTAGCAATATCTAACTGAGCTTGCCTAAGAGTAGCCTCCAGAGTAGCTTCCTGACTCTATTTGAACTCTCTCAGCAACTGGTAACTTATTTGTTGCAATTCTTTTCCCCCTTTTGGGCAGGAAGACATTGTCAATCCCGTGGTGCCAGGGCCAGGCTCATCCCTCATTGCCAGGGATGACCCCTGGATGACATGAGTATTATTAATTCTCAAACTTAAGTGATCACAGATTGGGGTTTACTGAAAGCAGAATAAAAATAGGTAGTGATTTTTAATATTTAATATATATTGGAATAAATTCAGTGCATTTGTTTAAATATTTATAAATTGCAATGTGAGGAATTCTAAAATGATATATCAAGCTTACCTAATGGATTATTGATTAAAATTAATTTGGTTACTATCATAAACGACATATCAGTTGCATAAACACATGGAAATAGCCTAAAGGAAATAAATTAAATTTCAAAAAACAATTCTAAATTAACTAACCAAAGGCATCATCAGCCAAGTCTAATAAAAGACTGTGAAGTCTATTTAAAAATTTTAAAGCTACATAAATGCACACACACACTACACACACAGAGTACATGATTTCTGTTTAGTAATACAGAAACTGAGATATTTCCAAGTTGGAGAAGCGACAGGTTGCAAGTTAAACAGACATCTCTTATAGCTTTTATTTGTTTAACTTAGATTTTCTGAAAACTTGAGCTTTGAAAGTGTGACAGTTAGTATATATCAGAGGCCTTTTAATATATTTTGACCAAAATAAAAGTTATTTTCAGAAAATCCCTGGTGAGAGATACAGGACTGGGTTGACTTTGGATGTAATTCAGTCTTCAAATTTAATAACAACTTTCAACCCCTTTGACATTGCTAAAACATAATAGGCAGGTTTGAATACATTTTGAATGCAACAGATACAGCTACTGAGTCATGTAATTGCCACTGGTGTGGTATGTATAAGGGAAATAAAGGATATGGAAATGTTTTAACATTAATCTTTTTGACAAAGGTAAATGAGTTTTTAAATATTGTGTATTCATGGTATTTATATACCCTGACACACCTAGAGAGCATGATCTCTTACAGTCTTACAATTTATCCAGATATAATAGAATCTTTGGAATTAGTATTTCTGAAACATCAGAACCAGCATTGAGCAGAGAATAGTGTGATTCACTCTGAATAAAATATGCTTTGATTTTGGTATTTGCCTCACTTTTGTGGACCACGGTCTGAAATGTATTAATAGAAGCACATGCAGAATGAATAGAAGAAGCACTCTTTTCAACCATAATAGGCAGATCAATTATTTTTATAGGAGAGTCAGCACTATTGAGCTTGTTACAGAGTTTGGAAAATGGTACTTCTTTTTCAACAAAGGTAATAACAGTAATTGAACTTCTTCTTGTGTCCTATTTTCAGACCAGATCATATGACAAGACACAGGAATTGATGTGTTCAGGAGGCAGCCTCATTGCAATCTTATAGGAATATCATTGTATAGAATAAAAACTCTAAGTTCCAAGTGAGAATTTCCAGCATGCCAGAATCCTAACATCTGAGGTATTTCTTCATGATAAGATTTGTTATTAAAAAGCCACAGTAAATATAAGTATATTTAGCCTTAGAAAGGTAGTGTGTTACTTTTCTATTTCTGTTTAACAAATTAGTACAAATTTAGCTGCTGAAAAGAAGGCATTAATTATCTCTGTGGGTTAGAATTCTGAATACTGCTCAGGGTCTTAGGATCGAGGTGTGAGCCAGACTGTGTTGTCATCTGGAAGCCTGACTGAGGGACAATCTGTTTCCAAACTCACTCTGGTTGTTGGCAGAATTAATTTCTTTGGGCTCTATGATTGAATCTCCATTTTCTGCTGGGTGTCAATGGGAACTCTTAGTTTCTAACAGCTGCCTGCAGTTCTTTGCCACATGAGCCTCTTGTGTGGAAGTTCACAAAATGGCTGTTTGTCTCCTTAGAGTCATCAGGAGAGCATCTCTCGCTCTAGTTTGTGAAGACTGCCATGTTATAATGTAATGTAATCATGGTCTGATATCCATCAGATCCATCATATGACATATCCTGATCAAGGGAGTGACATTCCATCATCTTTGACATATTCAATTTTTGGAAACAAGACACAGACCCTGCCATGCTTAATGTGAGGGGACTGTTCAGGGAATAACACCAGGGGGGCAAAGATTATGGGGCCTGTTTTAGAATTCTGCCTACCACAGATAAAATAATTTGCCATTTACAAGGATTAGGTGCAAAGAACAAAATCCTGGGATAAGAATCATAAGAGGAAAATAAATGTATGGTAAAAAAAGAAGAGGGCAAGAAATAAGATGTTTGGAAAAATAACCCAGTGGATGTAACAGATTGTCTTGGTAAGTAAATAGAAATAATTATACCAGTTATGGGATTGGTTTTTGCCTTAGAATCCTTCCATGGGTAATTTCTAATGATAATAATTTTAATCTAATTGTCTTCTGGTTGGTGAACAGACTTTGTAGGATTTGAATCAATTTAAAAGTATTGAGGCTTTATCTTATGACCTATCATATGGTCTATCTTTGAGAATATTCCATGTGCACTTGAGAAATATTTATATTCTGTCGTTTTATGAGGAACATGCTGTACAGATGTCTGTTAGAGCTAATTGCTTTATAGTAATGTGTAAGTCATCTATATTCTTATTCTTGTTGATATTTTGCTTAGTTGTCTTATTCGTTATTGACAGTGGGGTATTGAAGTCTCCAACTACTATTATTGGATTGTCACTTTCTCTCTTTGATTTTGTCAGTTTTTGCTTCATGGATTTGAGGTTCTGTTAATAGGTGCATATAAGCTTCCCATTGTTACATCTTACTGATGGATTAACACTTTTTTCATTGTGAAATATCCTTTTCCATTCATTAGTTGAACTTTTTGTCTTCCTTTCTATTTTGTCTGAAATTAGAGTAGCAAGTTCAATTGTTTTATGATTGCTCTTTCCATGGTATACCTCGTTATAACCCCTTACTTTCAACTTTTTGACTCCAAATTGTGTCTCTTGTATACAAAATATAACTGGATCTTGCTTTCTTAAAGGCAGTGGCAATCTTTACCTTTCATTGGTTCATTTAATCTAGTCACATTTTAATATTTTTATTGACATAGTTGGGTTTATGTCTGTCATTTTACTTTTTGCTTTCTATATGTTTATTAATTTTTGTTCCCTGGTCCTCTTTAACTGCCTACTTTTGCATCAAATTAGCATGTTAGTGTAGCTTTTTTATTTCTTTAATACATTTTAGCATTTAAAAAATATTATGTTTTCATTGGTTCTTTAGGGCATGAATGTACATCTTATCAGGCTCTATTTCAGATTATATTAACTTAATTCCATTGAAAAATGGAAAGTTACCCCTAAATAGCTTGATTCCCTTTTACCTATTTTGTGTTATTATTATACATATTATACATATACAATATAATTTAACTTATTATTGTTAAAAATTTAATATGTATTATAATAATTTTATATAAATTTGTCTTTTAAAGAAGCTGAGAAAAGTAAAACAAGTATACAATTATAGAGTTTGCTGTATTGGCCTTATTTACCATTTATAGTTATTTTCACTTTTTACTTTGAAATCAAGTTATCTTCTGGTGTCATTTACTCCTCTCATGATACAGCTTTTTTCCCAGCCACTTCCTTTGAGCTATTATTGTTTGATATATTGCATTTCTATATGCTAAAAGTTCAATAGTACAATTATATCCATTCTTTTCACAGTTGCTTTTTAAATCAGTTAAGAGGTGAAAGAAGAAACACTAAATTATGCTGTCTTTTATAATAACTTACATACTTACCTTTAACAGCATTTTTTGTTTTCTTTTCCATGTGGATTTGAATTAGTCTCTGGTGTCACTTGCTTTTAACCTGAAGAACATCCTTTAGTATTTCTTATAAGATTTTTTTTTTTTGCTAACAATGAATTCTCTCAGTTTTTATTTGGCAATGCCATTATTTCACTTTCATTTCTTGAAAGATAGTTTTGCTGCATGTGCAAATTTTAAAAATTTTTTTGTACTCCAGAAAAGCCATGTTCTTTCAATCCTTATCCGAGCTTGTGGGCCAGACCTATTGTTTAGGTGGAACCTCCTGATTAGTTTGTTTTGATGGAAATGTGACACACTCAATTGTGGGTATGATCTTTTGATTAGGTAACTTTCACGGAGATGTGACACACCCACATGGATGTTACCTTCTGATTAGGTGGAGATTGGACTCTGTCCATTTAAGGTAGGTCTTAATTGGTTTACTGGAGTCCTCTAAACGGGAAGACATTTTGGAAAAGCACAGAGGAAGTTCAGATGCAGATATTTGGAGATGCTTAGAGTTTTGACAGAGAGAGAAGATGCCTAGATCCAGATGATTAGAAATGCAGATGCCCCAGAAGATGTCAGGAGCTGAAATCATCAACAGAAGCTAGATGGGAACCAGAGTTCAGCAGACATCACCGTGTGCCTTTCTTTAAGGAGCTGAGCAAGCCAGAACTTGGAGAGAGCCAAAGAAAGCTAAGAGAACAAATCCAGTGTTTGCCTCAGAGAAGCTAAGAAAGGAGCAGCAGACACCAGCCACATACCTTCTCATGTGACTGAGGAAACCCAGATGCCATCTGACCCATTCCTCTGAGTCAAGGTATTGTTCTCTGGATGCCTTAGTTTGAACATTTTTAAGGCCTTAGAACTGTACATTTGTAACTTAATAAATCCCCTTTATAGAAGTACCATTTCTGGTATTATTGCATTCCAACAATCTTAGCAACTAAAACACTGGATATAAGCCTTGTTGATTTTTTTTTTTCATTCAGCACTTTGAATATGTTACTGCATTTTTCTGAGACTCTGTTAATTTTTCTATTTTTCAATTGTGTACTATCAATCACTCTATCTTCCTGTTTGCTGATTCATCATTTGACCAATTCAAATATATTTTTGAGTCCATCTAGTAAATTTTTCATTTTCATTATGGTACTTTTCAACTCCAGATTTGCAATTTGGTTCCTCTTTTAAATTTTCCTAACTCCTCATTGTTGTTCTCTATTTGATGGAAATTTGCCACCATATCTTTCTTTAATTATTTAATCATGCTTCCCTTAGTTCTTGAACATATATAACTATCTGATTTAAAGTATTTATCTAATAAATTCTACATATGGGTACACCCAACCACAATTTTTTTTGTCTGGATGTGTTTCTTGTGTATAAGTCAAAAGTTCCTGCATCGTTGCACGTCTCATAATTTTTTGATGAAACGGGACATTTTAGATAATTGGAGAAATTCTGTCTACTAACATCAGCTCCCCCCAGGCTTATTGCTGTCATTAAATGTTTATTAGAATAATGGCTGGGATGGTCAAGTGCAATGGAATCTTATGATGTGAGACTCTAATGTCTCCAATTTTTAAAAAATTCCTCACTATTTTCTTTAATTCTGGAACCCAGTAGCAATGACCCTAGTTCAGAATCCCTTATAGTTTATCTACTGATTTTTCAGAGGTTGTGTTGAAGCCTCCTGAAATATTGAGTTTTCACTTTTTAATGTTGCATCTGTATGTGACTTGGAGACTACTTGCACTATTTAGGGAGTTTGAGTTTTCCCTGTTTCAGTCAAGGGCTTGTAGATCAAAAGTTCCATCTCCCATCGCTGCTCAGAAGGTGCTGCCTCAGTTCTGTGCACATTGTTTTTGACCAGTAAGGATGGCTGTGTTCCTAGCACATCTCTCTTTGTCTCTTCCCTGATTTCTCCATTAATCTTGACTAGACTATGTCTATTATCATCAATACCACTCTATTACTCCTCCACCCCCAACTACTAGCTGATTACTCTAATGTTTTGCCCTGGTGCCTAAAGTAATCATCATTGTAATGCAAATAAAGTCAGGTCCCCAGGCAAGCATAGAGCTTTGCCAATCTTAGTGAGTTGCTCTTAACCCCACCTGGACAGAACCTCGGAGCTATGCCCCAGAGGTTGGGAGTAGGTGGAAGAGTCTTCTCTTCACTGGGTGCCTGACTCAGATCCCCTTAATGAGCATGGGTTCTGTGTGTGTGTTGGTGAAGGTAAGGGGTGTCAGTGGCTGATGACAATGCCTATTGGCATCAATCACGTTGTTTGAGTCTTCCTCAACTCAGATGTGGGTTGGATGGGATGTGCCAGTATTCACTGACTGTCAAATCTATCTGAGCCTTATACGCTAGGAAAGATAATAATTGTCATTCAGCTGTTGAGCTACTAAAACAGTTTTTCTGTAAGACAAAGCTGGGTAGTGGTACATTTCTAAGTGAGACAGCCACAACTTTCCACTGTTTTTATCAATTTTCCTTAGATTTTGTTGAATAAGTGTTTTTCAATTTGGTGTAAGTCTTTGAATCAATCTCCAAAGACTTTGAATGATTGACTGCTAATTTTTACCAGCTGAATACATGTCTCTCCAGAGAATGAGTTTCCTCAAGTAATGTACACCACCACCCTGGAAATCCTGGCGGTAATATTAATCAGAATATAATAATAGAGGCTGTGGTAAAACAGCATAAAATGTCCATAGATCATGTGCTCAGTCGGCAATTTTAGAAATTCATGCATTTTAGAATTTTGTGAGACATTATGTAGTTGACATGATATACCCAGTTCTGTTCATTAGATTTGAATTCTTACTGTGACTTATTAACCTACATGTAAAAACTCATGACAACTATTATGCTTCATCTGGTTTCATAACACTGTACAAAATACTGTTGTTGTTTGTGGTTGTAGGTGTTTTAAAGTACAGTACATGAAATCTAGAAATGAGAATGAGGTCTTATTATCATACTTGTATATACTCAGTGAAACATCGTTTACCAAAATGACTAAAGTCAGAGTAATGATTTAAACCAATAGCTTTTGCTGGAGAAATATTTAGTGGGTGATAAATAATCTGTATATATGAATAGAGAATAAATCTATTTTTCACAATTATAACAAAGAACGTCAGGGAAGGGGGAATATAGGTTTCCTGATAAACACAAGATCTCTAGTAGCAGTATAAAGAAAGCAGGCTAAATCAGTATGTATTCAGACAAGGGTATAGGTGGACTGGAATGAATATGAAACAGAAATCAAGTAATGGAAAATTTATGTTCCTTTAAAAAATTCCCCACAATAAATTTATTATAATGTCATGTTCTTCATCAATACCCTATACAAAAGTCAGTCACCTCAGAGGCAAATATAGCAAGTGCCTATAATTGGTTATATATCAGTCAATATATGTTTGAATTAATATACTATGTTTGCTGTAGTTAGTTTCACTGTCATAGCCTCAATTTTAAAAATGTTCTGCTCTTCATCATCATTGAATTTCATATGTAAGTACATGCTCAGATGTCCATGCATATTATGACATGAGTGTGGACAGAATATTAAAAAGCATTAAGATTTATCAACAATATGAGGATTGTTCTTCAAACTATCAATGATTTTCTCTTTCCAAATTCCTCACTATTGTAGCATTGATGGACATCTGGCAAAGATATGGTACAAAAACATTTTGAATTTGAACTGATGTCACAGTAGGAATTCCCTTTCTCTAAAGTCTCATAGAAGCATTCAATGTTGTCAGTGTTCAATATTATATTAGGATTTCTTTTTAACTTCAACTTAATATTGGATTGACTTTCAATTATGAAAGCAATATATATTTATCATAGAAAACCTGAAAACATGAACATATCAAGAAGGAAATTAAAAATATTCATAATTAGACTATTTTATTTCTTTTCATGTACACCAAACTTTTGTTTCTATTACAATTTTCAATAAAAATTTTCATACCATACTTAGGGAGAATATTTCTTATGAGTTAAATTCACTCAAAGAAGGTGCTGCAAGGGAAGATTCACTTGGTTATTAGGGGAATAGAGGTTTAAAATCCCTAAAGGAGAAAATATAAAAATTATCCTTCATGTTCTTTAAGATAGGCACAAACTCCACCCAGCTTGTGGGCCAGGTGGAAGGCATTAATATCAGATTAAGACGAAAGGAGTGTAAATGAGGGGCAATCTCAAACTTGTTTTATTGTCTCGTATCTACCATTTACAGAAGACTGCCTTTCATAAGAGATTTTATTGCCTTTTATGGTAGGAATATTTTAACACAGATTTATTTGCAAGGCTTGTAGGGATTTATAAATGTTATGTTTTAATTGTTGTTCTAAGACTGATGTCTTATGGCTGCTGCTTTCCTCTGTTTTAGTTTAATAAATCTCCAAGCTCAAATTCTCCAGACTTATGAGTGGCCATTTTCATATACAAGCTATGAATTTCTTCCTGACTTGTGCAAGAAAAAGGAACAAAGACATAAAAACTATTAAATAATTAACATTTTCTGGTATTCCAGGTATATTATAGATCCCTTTAAAAAAACATGCTATGATGGTAATCCTAATGAATTATGAAAAGTGGAGATATATGCCATTTTTAAGCATTTACTTTCAAGTAGTTTATCACAGTTTAGCATATTTAAAAAATATTTAGTAGTGATTACTTTGTACATTTTTACTTCACTTATATTAGCTTATTAATACAGTGACAATTCATTTTATTGAATTTTAATTAATTAAAATGCTAAAATGCTCAGTTATTGTATGAGAACAAACCTGAATTTACATATCTTGATAATTTGAAGCCAGGGCATGGAATGAAATCTTTATGTAGAATGTGTGCTGTTTATTGATGCAGAATTCTCCCAGGAGTCTCCCTCAAAATCATCCAAACTTTCTGGCTATTTTAATGAATAATATTTCCTCCAATTCAGTTAAAACAAAAGAGATGTCAATTTGGCTTTACTATAATATTTGAGTGCAACACGTTCATTGGGTACATCATAAGAACATAACCAATAAACTACCATGTATGATTCCATTTAGATTAATTGATCATATATGCAACTGGTTTTATTCAAGCAGTACATATTTCTGATCACTTGCCACATGCCTTTTATATAGCCAAAGATATGTGATCATGAAACAAAATAGATATTGTTATTGAATACAATCACCAGTTAGATAAAATAAATATTTAAAAGACTAAGATTAAAGCAGATAATGTAATTAGACAGAAGAGCAATTCTCTGGGTGTGTGTATGCAGAGCCCTCTGGATAGGACATTGGAGCTTGGTCAAAGAAACACCGTTACAGGGAAAGTATCAATGAATATGCATTGATAGTCTTGCTTCATGGAAGGGATTTCTAAGTAAATTCAATCACATCAGTAAAATGATTAATTGATGTATTACTTGAATTTATTAGCAGTTATTGAATGGGTTTGATTTTCACACTGGTAAATTCTGAATAACATGGACCTTTGGAAATTGAGGGCTTTGTCTAGATGGTTATTGCATCCCTCTTAACTTCAGTAAAGTGTTTTAAATTTGTAGAAAACAGGCTGCCTTTCCTTCCAAAGGCATTTGTGTTTGAAGGCCTTTGTGGTAGCTCAAACCTGAATGTCATATGTGGCAATGTACTGGAGGATTGCCTCTCTAACAAAAATGCCCCTGTAACTATCTCTATCATAAAGGAGAATTTTCCAGTTCCAAGGAAAAGAAAATTGACTAATATTATAAGGAAGTTTATTTTTAGGATGAAAATGGTCTTTGAACTCATGCATCCCATGAAATCGTACCCCCATGAATATGTTATTAAGAGGAGTTTTACACTCTCAGAATTCTTTCTCTTTTGGCAGATTTAAGAAGATTAGATGCATTCATGCCTGCGGCTTTAGATGGAATTCTCTTCATTTATTTGCGTCTCTTGGAACTTCTTTTGTAAACTATAAACCAAGTCCAGTTAACAAAACAATCTTCAGTGATCTAATAGCATGTGCTTAAAATAGTAAGAAGCAATCCTCCAGTACATCGCTACATATGACATTCAGGTTTGAGCTACCACAAAGGTCTTCAAACAGAATGGAGCATAAATCAGTACAAGCTGTGGAAACAATAGCTTTCCAAATATTGTACTCTAGTGCCGACACAGTGCCACAACACAAAAACATAACAGAGTCTGAATAAGACCACACTCAGGATTTCAAAGGAAAATATACACTGCTGCACAGCACAGATGCCATCTCTCTCCTCCTGGTATACACACATCTGTTGCAATTCTGAAATACGTCTTTTGGACTCGGAGGAAGCAGTGGTGGCGTTACCATTAACTCTTTGATTTCCATGGAACTTACATTAATGGGAGATTTGAGGAGGCTTCTTTGAGTGTCATTTGCTGAGAATTCTTAGTGATGGCTTGCTACACTTTTATGATGTAGGCACAGGGTGAATTTAAAAAATAAAGTAATTTATGCTTTCTTATAACATAATCTTCAGTGACACTAATGCCTGCAATGCTAAACAAAAATGCCAGTCTGTAGTTGTTAACATATTCATATTCCTAATCCAAGAAAACTAAAAATTACTCTATATGTTTAAAATTTGCCCCCCTTTTTAATACTCCAATTACAACAAGCTAAGGTTTTAGCTTTGTTTTCCCTCTGTCCCTCCTACTAATCACTGATCATGAGCTAGAATTATTTTCAAGTACAGAGGCATAGGATGCTTTAGCATTTGGGTCATTGCCGCGGATTGCTTCAGCCGTGTTGAGCAAACCGGTACACTGGGTGGGTTTGGGGGCGAGCTCGCAGAGAATTAACCTGGGTAAGCCGGAGCCGGCGCTTTCCCCAGCCGGTGGTCGCGAGAGAAGTCTTCACTGAGGCCAAATGTGGGTTAAAGCTTTTATTGATACACACCGGGATGGGCCACCCGGGGACCCGAGCAGCGAGACATTTGGGGTTAGGAAACCCTGGGGCTCGATCGACGACCTCGAGCTCGGGAGGCGTAGGGCTTAAGTACGTTCGGGGAAGGGGCGGAGTTTAGGGCTCACACATCAGGAGGTGACAGCCAATCATACAAGCTAGGAGGCTGTTGCTA
>PVIY010019624.1:0-45498 GCA_004026745.1 Myrmecophaga tridactyla
TTAACAGAGGAGAATTTTTCAGTTCTTGTTTTCTTGTTTCTTGCCCTGTTTGTATGGTGCCTTTTCCCCCCCACCCTTAGGAGGGTCTACGTTTGTATTATAGACCCCAGCCGGATTTTCCCAAACCAAACTGGCCTCCTATCAGGGGGAAGGAGTCACCTGCGTCGGTTTTCCCTGAGGGTGAGACCCAGCAGGTTGAAAGACTTTCCTGTGAAGTCTCTGGACTCCGTTTTTCTTATTCTGCCCAGTATGTGGCCCTTGCCTGCCTGCAGGTCCCACCAGCATAAGATGATGCGGTATCTTTAGCTTTGGCGGACTCTCCCTGCTGGGGGCGTGGTGGAGACAGAGGAGAGGTTGCAGGCTGGTTTTAATGGCTTCGAATTACCAAGGCCTGGTGTCTGAATTCCTTGAGGGAGGGATTCCACCTGAGTTGGGCTTCACCCCTCCCCTGGGGAAGGCACAGGCTCCAGACCAGCCCTCAAAAGAGCTTGTTTCTGCCTATGCCTGGGGCAGTTGCAGCTTGAGAAGTCCTGCCACTGTATCCAAAGGCAGTCAAGACTTTATAGAAACACAACCACAAAAACCTGTTTTCTTTTTTTCTTTATCCTTCAGCCCTGCCCCCTTGGCGCCGGGGCAATAATGAGCAACCTCCGCTTTGCCCAGGTTCACCTGAGCTGGGGGCCTATTTTTAGTAGTCAGAATTTGTTAATTAATTCCACAATTGGCCTTTGGTTGGGCTCAGCCCCTGCTGCTGGTAAAGTCTCTTTCCTTTCCCCTTTGGGAAGCAGCCTGTGGGGGAGGGGCGCCGGCTGCCGTGGCTTGGGGAACTCACGGTTCTGGGGGGGTTGCAGCTGGTCCAGCTGGTCCAGACTGGGGTACACTGTGTGTCTGGTCACTGACATGTCCCCAGGAGCTGTTCTGCATTGTTTCTGGTTATTTAGTAGTTGTTCTGGAGGACGAACTAAAACACACACATTGCTAAGCTGCCATCTTGGCCTGTTTCTCTGAGGTGAATCCTTCCTCTTCACTTTAAGCATTCATCCACTTAATAGGCCAGTGAGAAAGTACCTCACGTTGCCTCAGGTAATTAGCAGGTACCGCCTGACCTTCAGGCACAGCTGGATCTAGGTACGGTAAGATGCTTTCAAGACACGTGCTTTTCCCTGTGTGTCTCCCTGGGGGCCCCAGTCAGGCCAAGCCCCCAAGTGACCAAGGTGGCCGCAGGTGGCTAAGCTGACATCCAACCACCCAGCAGCCCCAACCACAGAACACCCTTCCCATGGAATTCCCACAGAATGGCCAAGTCACATGCTTGACCAGGTCAGTTGCTTGGCCCAGCTGGGGTCAGGGCCGTCCCTCCTCCTGCCACCCTGACAGCCCTAGCCACGTGTCCCTCCAGGCGGCTGTAGCCCCTCCCAGGAACCAGCTCCGCTCCCACCCCCTGCAGTAGAGTGGATGCCAACTGGCCAGAGCAGGCCCCCTGCGATGTGCCCAGCACTGGGGCAGCCCCAGGTGGGTCCACAGCTTCTCTTTTCTGCTCTCTGGGTGCCACTGCACTTCTAGGCAGCCTGGGGCCTCAGGCTGTGGGAAAAGTGGAACCCAGAGGCTGAGAGCTGCTAGGGGCCAGGCTGGGGGCTGGGAGGGAGGCAGGGGGCTTCTGGGAACCCGGTGGTCAGAGACTGTCCCAGGAGGGCAAGGACACACGGGGTAGCGGTGGGAGGTGGCAGAAGGCAGGGGATGCCCACCCCTAGGGTACAGCCTTAGCAACCCTGGACAACGTGGTTGGGGAAACAGAGTTACCAGCCTCGCACTACCCCCCACCCCCGCCCTAGGTTGCTAAAAATCTTACCTAGGTTTTCTTCTGTAAACTGTATTTTCAGCTCTCATATTTAGACCTATAGTTCATTTCTGGTTCCTTTTTGTACACGGTGCAAAAAGTTGCGTGTGTGTGTGTCTCATATTTTTAAAATGTGACTGTCTAATTGTTGCAGCACAATTTGTTGAAAAGATTGTCCTCTCCCTGACCAAACTGCTTGGCACCTTAGTTGTAAACCCATTGGCCACAGGTGTGTGGGTCAATTTCTGGGGTCTCTATTCTGCTCCACTGGTCATCCACTGGTCCATCTTGAGGGCACTACCAGATGGTCTTAATCACAGAAGCTTTAAAAGTCTTGAAATCAGGTGGCGAAACGTCTTTCGGCTTTGTTCTTTTAATAAAATTGTTTTGGCGGTTCTAAGGCATTTAATTTTCCATGCGAATTTTAGAATCAGCTTATCATTGTTACCATAAACAAACAAAAACCAGCGCTGGGACAAGACTGGGGCGGGACTGCAGGTGTACCAGCTGGGGGGATGGTATCCCGGTGAGCCTGGGCCCTGCTTGGCGAGGTCTTTAAGTTCTCCCAGCCGGGGGTTCTAGGGTCTGTGCACAAGTCCGGCACAGCTTTGTCAAATGTACACTAGGTATTTCATATTCTTTGATGCTATTGAAAATCATATTGATTTAAATTTCTTGAACTGGGTGGGTCACATCTCCATGGAAACAGTGCAATCAAAGGCCCCAACTATAATAGGTCCCCACCCACAGGAATGGATTAAAAGAACATGGCATTTTATGGGGTACATAACAGCTCCAAACCTGCACAAGGATGTTCACTTTTATTCTTAAATTGCTGAGAGATTCTATCAGGAATGGATGCTAGATTTTGTCAAATGCTTTTCTGCAGCTGTTAGCTCAGAGGTGGGCAAGCCTTCCCTGCAAAGGGCCAGACAATAAATATTTAGGCTTTGCATAGTCTCTGCTGCTGCTCCTCTCCCCCTCCTCCCCCCCCCTTCCCTCCCCCTTCATCCTCCATCCCCCTTCTCTTCCTCTCTCCTTCCTCCTTGGTCTTTCTCCTCTTCCTTCCTCCTTATTTCCTTTAAAAATATAAAAGTCACTTCTAGCTCAGGGACTTTATAAAAACAGACCACAGGCCAGTTTGGACTTTGCCAACCTCTGTATTAGATGATTTATGGTTTTTCTTTTTCAGTCTATTAATATGGTGGATTACATTGATTAGCTTTGGAGTATTAAACCAATATTATGTTTCTAGGATAAAGCCCACTTGGTCATAACGTATTTTCCTTTTTATATGTCATTGACTTTCGTTTGTTATTATTAAGAATTTTTACACGTATATTCATGAGGAATATTGGTGTGTACTATTCTTTTCTTGCAGTGTCTTTGTCTTGCTTTGCTGTCAGGGTGATGTTGGCCTTGTAGATTTCATTGGGAAGTGCTTCCTCCTTTTCAATTTCCTGGAAGAATTTATGTAGAATTGTTATTTCTTACCTAAATGTTTGGTAGAGTTCACAGTGAAGCCATCTGCGCCTGCAGTTTTCTTTGTGGGGAGATTATTAACTTCAAATTCAATTTCTTTAGAAGATAGGGGGCTATTCAGGTTATCTGTTTCTTCTTGAGTGAGCTCTGGTAGTTTGTCTTTCAAGTTGTCCATTTCACCTGAGTTGTTAATTTTTTGGCATAAAATATTCTCATTAGCTGTTTGATGGCTGCAGTAGCTGTAGTGATGTTCTTTTGTCATTCCTGGTATTGGTAATGTGTGTATTATTTTTTTCTTTTTTCTTCATGAGTCTGGCTAGGAATTTATCAATTTTGTTGATCACAGTACAAAAAGTCATTAGTTTTATTTCTTTCCTCTATTTTTCTGTTTCCTATTTCATTGATTTCTGCCATAATCTTAATTTCCTTTGTTCTGTCTACTTTGGATTTAAGTTGCTTTTTTTCTGGATTCTTAAAATGAAAGATTAGTCCTTGATTTAATACCTTTCTTCTTTTGTAAGATAAGTGATTAATTCTATAAATTTCCCTCTAAGCACTGTTTTATGTGTGTTCTAGTTTGCAAGCTGCTGGAATGCAACACACCAGAGATGTTTTTAATAAACATCTTTTAATAAAAGGGGATTTATTTCATTAGTTCTTCAGAGGAAAGGCAGCTAACTTTCAACTGAGGTTCTTTCTTACGTGGGAAGGCACAGGGTGATCTCTGCTGGCCTTCTCTCCGGGCCTTTGGGTTCCAACAACTTTCCCTGGAGTGATTTCTTTCTGCATCTCCAAAGGCCTGGGCTGATCTGCGAGTGCTGAGATGAGGTATGCTGAGCTGCTTGGGCTGTGCTACATTGAGCTCTCTCATTTAAGCACCAGCCAATTAAATCAAATATCATTCATTGCAGCAGGCACGCCTCCTAGCCAACTGCGATGTAATGAGCAACAGATGAGGTTGACACGCCATTGGCTGATGTCCACAGTAACGTAACTAGGCACCTTCACCTGGCCAAGTTGACAACCAACTCTAAGTACTACAATGTGCATCCCAGAAGGTTGATAAGTTGGAATGTCCAGATAGCTTTCTGTTATTGATTTCTAATCCAATTCCACTGTGGGCAGGAAAAAGACATTCTATGATTTGAAACCTTTTAAATGTATTGATAATTTATAGCCCAAAACGTATCATATATCTTGGAAAGTAGTTCACGTGAGTTGAAAAGAACGGGCATTCTGCTGTGGTTAGGTGAAGTACTCGTATAGATATCCATTAGATCAAATTGGCTGACAGTGCTGTTCACGTCTTCTGTATCCTTTGTGATTTTTGTGTCTTCTATCAATTATTGAGAGAGAATATTGAAATCTCTGACTATAATTGTGGATTCTTCTATGTTTCCTTTTAGTTCTATCAGATTTTGCTTCATGAATTTTAAATTGCTGTAGATATGAAGTTTTCCCAGCACCATTTGTTGAAGAGACTGTTCTTTTCCCATGGCATGTATAGGGCACTCTTGTCAAAAATCAATTGACCATAGACATGAGAATTTATTTCTAGTCTATACATCTATTCTTATGTCAGTACCTTACTGTTTTGATTACTATAGCTTAGTAGTAAATTTTGAAATCAGGAAGTGTAAGTCCTCCAACTTTTTTCTTTTTCAAGAATTTTTTTTAGCTTTGGGGCCCCTTAAAATTCCATATGAACAAGCATGGGCTTGTCTAATAAAGATTCAGCAAAGTGGCAGGATACAAAATCAACACACAAAAATCAGTTGTATTTCTAAACACCAGCAATGAACAATCTAGAGAGGAGGTTAAGAAAACGATTCCATTTGCAATAGTATATAGAAGAAAAATACTTAGGAATAAATTTAAGGAGGTGCAAGATTTGTACACTAAAATTAACCTATCGCTGAAATAAAGAATATCTAGATATGTGGAAATATCTTGTGTTCATGTATTGAAAATTTTAATATTGTTAAGATGACAATACTACTGAAAAGTGATCTATGGATTTAACGCAATTCCTCTCAAAATCCCAACAGCATTTTTTTTGCTGCAATAGACAAGCCTATAAAATGGTTGTTCTAGTTTGCTAGCTGCCAGAATGCTATTGCATATATTTACCACAAATGGAGCAGCTTTTAAAAAGGGGGATTTATTAACTTGCAATCTTACAGTTCTAAGGCCATGAAAATGTCCCAGTTAAAGAAAGTCTATTAAAATGTCCAAATTAAGGCACCAACAAAAGGTTACTGTCACTCAGGAAAGGCCAGTGAAGTTCAGAGTTTCTCTCTCAACTGGAAAGGCACATGGTGAACTTGGCGATTCTGCTAGCTTTCTCTCTAGGCTTCTTGTTTCATGAAGCTCCCCCAGGGACGTTTTCCTTCTTCATCTCCAAAGGTCTCTGGCGGCATGGGCTCTCTGCTTCATGGCTCTAAAATGTGGGACTCTCTCCAAAATATTTCTTCTTTTAAAGAATTCCAGTCAAGGCCCACCTGGAATGGGTGGAGCCATATCTCCCTCCAATCCAAAAGTTCATACCCACAATTGGGCGAGTCACATCTCCATTGGAACAATCATAAAGCTCCCAGCCAGCAACATTGAATGAGGATTAAAGGACATGGTTTTTCTGGGGTCCACCAAAGATTCAAACCAGCACAATGGCATTAGATTTTCTCAAATGCTTTTTCTTTTTGCATCAATTAAGATGATCATGTGGAGAATGTTCATATGTCAAGAATGATTGTAAGGGGTACAGTATGTATGAATTTTTTTCTGTTTTCTTTTTATTTCTTTTTCTGAATTGATGCAAATGTTCTAAGAAATGATCATGATGATGAATATACAACTACATGATGATATTGTTAATTATTGATTACATATGTAAAATGAAATGATCATATGGTAAGAATGTTTGTGTTTGTACGTTGGTACATTTAATAAATAAAATAAATTTTAAAAAAGAATGTATGTCAAGAATGTTGGTGTGCTGGTTCATTGTTTATAATAAAAATATTTTTTTAAAAAAGATCATGTGGGTTTTTCCCTTTTGTTCTACTAATGTGATGTTTTACATTTTTTTGTTTGCTGAATCACCTTTGCATTTTTTAGATAAATCCTATTGGTCATGGTGTATAATCCTTTTAACATGTTGCTGAATTTTGTGTGCTAGTGTTTTTGAGGATTTTGCATCCATATTCATAAAGCATATTGACCTGCAGTTTTCTTGTAGTGTCTTTGACTAGATTTGGTATCAGGGTAATACTGGCCTCATGGAATAAATTAGGAAGGATTCCCTTCTCTTTAATTTTTTTGGGAGATTTAGAGGATTGGTGTTAATACTTCTTTTAGTGTTTGGTAAAATTTACCAGTAAAGCCATTTAATTTTGGACTTTTCTTTCTTCAGAGGTTTGTGGTTACAGATGCAATATCCTTGTTATAGGTCTATTCAGGTTTTTTTATTCTTGAATTATTTTTATAGTTTGTATGTTTCTAGGAATTTCTAGGTTACTTAATGTGTTAATTATTCATAGTATTCTTATAATCCTTTTTTAACTTTTTTATTGTACAACATATATACAAAGCAAAAAAAAAACAGAAAAAAGCAATAGTTTTCAAAGCACACTTCAACAAGTAGTTACAGAACAGATTTCAAAGTTTGTTATGGGTTACTCTTCCACTATTTCAGATTTTTCCTTCTAGCTGCTCAAAAACACTGGAGGCTAGAAAGAAAATTAATATAGTAATTTAGCAGTCATACTCGTTTGTTATAATCCCACTTTCTCTGTTATGCCTCCTTTTCCTCCTTCAATCCTTCTTCCAGTCTATAGGGATATTTGGGCAATGCCCGTTTGGACTTTTTCTTGTTGAGAAAGGGATGTCCACACTTAAGGATGGGGGTAGGGGTGGAGAATATGATTAATTGATAATCTTGGAGAGGCTGATCCCTCTGAGTTTTAGGGTTTATCTAACCTAGAAACCCTTTGGGAATTAAATGTTCCAGGAAGGCAAACCTAGTGCAGAAAACCTTTATAGGGTCTCAGCTCGAAACCTAGGCGTTCTTAAGAGTCAACAGGAGTGATGTGGGTTGGGGTTTAGCAAACAATGACATTTAGCACTATCTAACTGAAGCTTGCATAACAGCAGCCTCCACAATAGCCTCTTGACTCCATTTGATCTCTCTTGGCCACTGATGCCTTATTTTATTACACTTCTTTCTCCCTTTTGGTCAGGAAAGCATTGTCGATCCCATGATGCAAGGCCAGACTCATCCCCAGGAGTCACTCCCCACATTATCAGGGAGACTTTCACCTCTTAATGGCTTGTACCACGTTAAGGGAGAGGGCAATGAATTTTCCTTCTAGAGTTGGGCCTAAAGAGGGGCCACATCTGATCCTCAAAGAGGCTTCCTGGAAGCAACTCTTAGTTCTCATTTTCGGTAGTCTCAGCTTCTCCCCTACAGAAATAAGTTTCATAAGGGCAAGTCTCAAAATCCAGGACTTGGCCTGTTTTCTTGGGAGTCCCCCATGGTTGAGACGGTACCCAGCATTTCCCAAATAACAGAATGCTCTAATTTGCTAGCTGCCGGAATGCAATATACCAGAAATGGAATGATTTTTAAGAAGGGGGATTTAATAAGTTGCTAGTTTACAGTTCTAAGGCTGAGAAAATGTCCCAATTAAGACAAGTCTGTAGAAATGTCCAATCTAAGACATCTAGGGAAAGATACCTTGGTTCAAGAAGGGCAATGGCGTTCAGTGTTTCTCTCTCAGCTGGAAGGGCACATGGCAAACATGGCGGTGTCTGCTGGCTTTCTCTACAGGCCTCTTGTTTCATGAAGCTACCCAGTAGGCGTTTTCCCTCTTCATCTCTAAAAGTTGCTGGCTGGTGGACTCCACTTTGTGGTTCTGTAGCATTCTCTGCTCTCGCAGAATCTCCAGCTTTGTCCAAAATGTTTCCTCTTTTATAGGATTCCAGTAAACTAATCAAGACCCACGTAGAATGGGTGGAGACATTTAATCAAGTTTAATACCCACAACTGAATGAGTCGCATCTCCGTGGAGACAACCTAATCAACTTTCCAGCCTATAGTGCTGAATAAGGATTAGAAGGTACCGTTGCTCCCACAAGACTGTTTAGGATTAAAACATGGCTTTTCTAGGGTACATAAATCTTTTCAAACCAGCACAGGGAGTTTAATAGTTCCATATATATATAGCTTTCCCCCATATCCCTCTACCACTGAACTCCTTGTCCACTATCAAACCATTGAAATAGTTCATGCAAGAACTTATTTATAATAATAAATTTAATCAGTGAGATACATGGCACCAAACATCCCCTTTCAGTTACATTCACCCTCAATATGGCAATGTTATTTAACACCACTAATAAGTTACCATCACTTCTATTCATTCTCTTGCAGTTCGACTCAAACTCATTGGGTAGCCTTTCACCCTCTCCAGGTGTGCTACATTCTACACTGTAACCTCTGAGATTACCTTTACCAGAGTCATAGTAGTGAAGTCCTAGATTGTCTGTTCCTTTGTGTCTGGCTTATGTCCTCAAGGTTCATCCACGTTGTCATATGTTTTGGGACATCATTTTGTCTTACTGCTATATAATATTCCATCATATGTATATACCCCATTTTGTTTATCCACTCATCTGTCGATGGGAACGTGGATTGTTTCCATCTTTTGGCAATTGTGAATAGTGCCACCATGATCATTGGTGTGCAAATGTCTGTTCATGTCACTGCCCTCAGCTCTTCTGAGTATATACTATGTATTTGCATTGCCAGGTCATAGGGCAACTCAATATTAAGGTTTCTGAGAAATTGCCAAACTATCTTCCACAGCAGCTGCACCATTGTATAATATGTTAAATAATATAATTATATTCTACCAGCAGTGAATAAGTGGTCTAATTTCTCCACATCCTCTCCAATGTTTGTAGTTTTTCTGTTTGTTTAATAGCAGCCTTTCTTAGAGGTAGGAGGTGATCTCTCATTGTCGTTTTGATTTGCATTTCCCTTATAGCTAATGAAAATGAGCATCTCTTCATGTGCTTTTGAGCCATCTACATTTGTTCTTCGGAAAAGTATCCATTCATATCCTCTAACCATTTTATAATTGGGTTTTTTGTTCTTTTGTTGGTGAGCTGTATAATTCCCTTATGTACACAGGATCTCAAGCCTTTATCCGATAGGTGGTTTCCAAACGTTTTCTCCCATTGAGTTAGCTGCCTCTTCACCTCCTTCATAAAGTCTTTTGAGGCACAAAAGCATTTGATCCTTTTTTTGGTTTTGGTTTTTAAAAAGTTAAAGATTTTAATATTTCAGTATGATCTTTCCCTCTTCCTTTTCTACACCCCACCGTGTCGGAGAGAGAGCAGCAGTTTCTGGGAGCAGTGGGTCTGCAATCTCCTTCTGTTTGGCCTGGCAATGCCCTCTGCACGGCACTGAATGCACATATTTTCTGTGTTCCATATTCATTCTGCAGACATTGTTTGTTTTCTTAAATTAAAAAAAAATTTGGAAAAAAAGAAAAGCAAGTATAAGCTATTTTTATGCAGAGCTCAAACCTAAAATTAAAGACTCAGAAATGAAAAAGGAACATTTTTATCCCTCCATATAGTCTTCCTAAGACGCATTTGATTTTGAAGAGCTCCCATTTATCTATTTTCTCTTTGTTGTTTGTGCTTTAGGTGTAAAGTTTAAGAAGCTACCTCCTATTACTAGATCTTGAAGATATTTCCCTGCATTTTCTTCTCGAAGTTTTATGGTACCAGCTCTTACATTTAGGTCTTTGATTCATTTTGAATTACGTTTTGCATAGGGTGTAAAGTAGGGGGCCTCTCTCATTCTTTTGGCTATTGAAATCCAGTTCTCCCATGCCTGTTTATTGAAGATTGTTCTGTTCCAGTTCAGTGGATTTGGGGGCCTTGTCACAGATCAATTGTCCATAGATTTGCTGGTCTATCTCTGCACACTCAAATCAATTCCATTAGTTACTTCTATCTTTACGTCACTAACATACTATTTTGATCATTATGGTTTTATAATGAACGTTAAAGTCAGGAATTGTTAGTCCTCCCAATTTGTTCGTTTTTAGGATTTGTTTAGCCCCTTGGGGTCTCTATCCCTTCCAAATAAATTTGATAACCAGCTTTTACAAGTAGTAATTGTAGGTAATTGGGATTTTGACTGGTATTGCCTTGAATCTGTAGATCAATTTGGGTAGAATTGACATCTTGATGACGTTCAACCTTTCTATCCACGAGCATGGGATGTCTTTCCATCTATTTAGGTCATTTCTTATTTCTTTTAGCAGTTTTTTGTTGTTTTTTTTTATAATTTTCTGTGTCTAAGTCCTTGACATCCCTGGGTAGGCTTATTCCTAGACACCTGATTCTTTTGGTTGCTATCTGAATGGAATTTTTTTTCCTTAATTGCCTCCTCAGTTAGGTCATTACTTTTGCATAGAAACACACTGATTTTTATATATTAATCTTGTATCCACCACTTTGCTGAATTAGTTTATTAGCTCAAGTAGCTTTGCCATTGATTTCTCAGGGTTTTCTAAGTACAGGATCATGTCAACTGCTAATAATAAAAGTTTTACTTCTCTCTTTCCTATCTGGATGCCTTTTACTTCTTTCCTGCTGTCTAACTGCCCTAGCTAGGACTTCAAGGCCAATGTTGAATAACAGTGGTAACAGTAGGCGTCCTTGTCTTGTTCCTGATCTCAGGGGGAAGGCTTTCAGTCTCTCACCTTTAAGGAAGATGCTGGCTATGGGTTTTTCATATATGCCCTTTATGATATTGAGAAAGTTTCCTTCAATTCCTAATTTTTTAATTGTTATCAGGAAAGGATGCTTGATTTTGTTGAATACTTTTTCAGCACCAATTGAGATGATCATGTGATGTTTTCCTTTCTGATTTGTTAATTTGCTGTACTATGTTGATTGATTTTCTTGTACTGACCCTCTCTAGCATTCCTGATATAACCCTCTTTGGTTGTAATGTATAATCCTTTTAATGTGTCATTGGATTCGATTTGCCAGTATTTTGTTAAGAATTTTTACATCTATGTTCATCAGGGAGATTGGTCTGTACATTCCTTTCTTGTAGCATATTTATCCTGTTTTGGTATTAGAGTGATGTTAGCTTCTGCTCTAGTTTGAAAGCTGCCAGAATGGTGCTTAAAAAAGGAGAATTTATTAAGTTGCAAATCCACAAGTCTAAGGCTGTGAAAATGTCCAAATTAAGGCACCAACAATAGGTTACCTTCACTCAAGAAAGGCCAGTGAAGTTTGGGGTTTCTCTTTCAGCTGGAAGGGCACATGGCGACGTCTGCTAGCTTTCTCTCCCAGCTTCTTGTTTCTTGAAGCTCCCCAGGGGGAATTTCCTTCTTCATCTCCAAAGGCCTCTGGCTGCATGGGGCTCTGTTGGTTCTGGCGCTAAAGCTTTTTCCAAAATGGTTCCCTCTTAAAGGGATCCAATAAGCAACTCCACCTTGAATGGGTGGAGACATCACCATGGAAACCAAATAATCAAAAGTTCCCACCTGTGATTGGGTAGGCCGTATCTCCATGGAAACAATAAAAAAGACTCCACCCAACAATATTGAATGAGGATTAAATGACATGGCTTTTGTGGGGTACATAATAGCTTCAAACCAGTACAGCTTCATAAAATGAGTTAGGGTTCTTGTTTTCTCAATTTTTTGGAAGAGTTTGAGCAGGATTGGTGTTAGTTCTTTTTGGAATGTTTGATAAAATTCACCTGTGAAGCCATCTGGTCCTGGGCTTTTCTTTGTGGGAAGATTTTTAATGACTGATTGACTCTCTACTTGTCATTGGTTTGTTGAGATCTTCTATTTCTTCTCCAGTCAGTATAGGTAATTCATGTGTTTTTAGGAATTTGTCCATTTCATCTAAGTTGTCAAGCTTGTTGGCAGATGTTGTCCATAATGTTCTCTTATGATTTAAAAAATTTTTTCATCTCTGATAATGACCCTCCTCTCACTTGTGATTTTGTTTATTTGAATCTCTCCTTTTTTTCTTTGTTAGCCTATCTAAGGGTCTGTCAATTTTATTGATTTTCTCAAAGAACCAGCTTTTGGTTTGTTGATTCTATTGCTTTATATTCTCCAGTTCATCCATTTCTGCTTTAATCTTGTTAATTCTCTTATTTAATTTGCTTTGGGATTAATTTGCTGTTCTTTCTCTAAATGTTCTAGGTGAACAGTTAAATCCTCAAGTTTTTCTCATTCTTGTTTTTTAATATAGGTATTTAGTGCAATAAATTTCCCTCTCAGCACTGCCTTTGTCTCATCCTGTAAGTTCTGATATGTTGTATTCTCTTTATTATTCATCTCCAGATATTTACTGATTTATCTAGCAATTCCTTCCTTGATCCACTGATTATTTAAGAGTCTGTTGTTTAATCTCCATATATTTGTGAAAGCTCTGGTTCTTTGGTGACTATTAATTTCCAGCTTCATTCTATTGTGTTCAGAGAAAACGCTTTGGATAATTTCAATCTTATTAAATGTATAAAGACTCAGTTTGTATCCCAGCATATGATCTACCCTAGAGAACATTCCATGGGCACCAGAGAAGAATGTATAAGCTGGTGTAGAGATCTACATATGTCCATTAGGTCTAATTCATTTATCACACTGTTTAGGTTCTCTGTCTGGCTGTTCTATCAATAAAGGAGAGTGGTGTATTGAAGTCTCCTACTGACTGTCATTGTTGAAATGTCTATTGCTCCCTTCGGTTTTGCCAAGGTTTACCTCATGTACTTTGGAGCTCCTTGATTGGGAACATAAACATTTATGATTGTTATTTCCTCTTGGTGAACTGTCCCTTTTATTAATATGTAGTGTCCTTCTTTGTCTCTGATAACAGCTTCACATATGTTATCTCATATTTTATAGCTACTCCTGTTTTCTTTGGTTACAACTTGCATAGACCTTTTTCTATTCTTTCACTTTCAGTCTATTGTGTCCTTGAATTTAAGATGTGTCTCCTGTAAACAGCATATAAGATGGATTATATATTTTTATCCATTCTGCCCATCTGAATCTTTCAACTGGTGAGTTTAGTCCATTAACATTCAAAGTAATTAGTGTAAAAGCAGTTCTTGACTCTTCCATCTTATCCTTTAGTTTTTATTAGTCAGATCTATATATTCTTTTCCTTCTCCTTCTTTTTATCCTTTAAATTACCATTACTTATATTCTTCATTTCTCTGCTCTCCTCCAGAGCTCCTCTTCTTTTTCCTTTTTTTTCTTCAGCTGTTAGGACTCCCTTTAGCATTTCATGTAGTATTTCTTGTAGGTCTCTTGTTGACTAGTTCTCTCAGTCTTTGTTTGTCTTTGGAGATTTTAACCTCTCCTTCAATTTTGAAGGATAACTTGGTTGGATAAAGAATTCTTGGCTGGAAACTTTTCTCATTCAGAATTTTAAATGTATCAGACCACTGCCTTCTCACCTCCATAGTGCATGGTAAGTAGTCCGAACCCAGTCTTGTATGGTTTCCCTTGTATGTAGTAGATTACTTTTCTTGTGCTGCTTTCAGGACTTTGTTTTTCTTCAATATTTGACAATTTGATTAGTATGTGTCTTAGAGTAGACCTATTCAGATTTATTCTATTTGGAGTTTGATAGGACTCTGATTTGTATATTTATATCTTTTATAAGGGTTGGGAAGTTTTCCCCAATTGTATCTTCAACTAACTTTCCCAGCCCTTTACTCTTCTCTTCTGCTTCTGGGACACTAACAATTCTATTTGTGTGCCTCTTGTTGTCTGTCATTTCCCTAAAATTCAGTTGTATTTTTTCCATCTTTCTTGTCATTTGTTCTTTTTGTGTGCTGTAGTTCAGTTGTTCTGTCTTCTAGCTCACTTATTCTTCCTTCTGCTTCTTTGAATCTGCTATTGTGTCTAGTATATTTCTAACTTGGTCTACTGTATCTTTCAGTTCTTTGAGATCTGCCATTTTTCTATTCAATCTTTTGAATTCTTCTTTATGTTCTGCTAATGTCTTCCTAATATCCTTTATTTCTTATGAATATCCTTGAGCTGTTATTCCATATTGTGTCCCCCTGTGGTTTTGATTTGGTCATTTGGCTGGACCATTTCTGCTTGGATCTTCACGCTTTGTGATTTTCTGTTGTGTTTGTGGCATTTGATTGTCTTAATATGGTTATTTTGTAAGCTGGTTTCCTTCACTCATCTAAAGTTTTGTATTTACTTGGTTTTATGTTGAAGGTTTCCTTTTGCACTTGGTTTATCAGTTATTCCTGCCAAACCAAGGTCTGGAACTCATGTAGGGGGTATTGTTCAATTTGAGGGTGTATTAGATCCTAGGCCAGGATGCTGTGGCACTTCTGTGGTAGAATGGCCGCCCACCAAGTGGGAGACCCAGGCTTGACTCCCAGTCCATGCACTGCCCCCCAATAAAATATTATAATAATAATATAAAATAGGAATATAAAAACATGAAAAAAGAAATACGAAATACACTTCAACAGTAGTAGAATCAGAAGGAGACACCCCAAGATGAATTGGGAGTAAACTCAGACTGGTGCCCACCAAAGTGAGAAAAAATTTAAGAAAAAATAATGAAATAAAATAATAAAATATATATAAATAAAATTAAAACAATTATACTACTAATAAAAATATATACTATATATATATTTAAAAAGAAAGGAAAAACAAAGATATTAGGAAAAAAAATTAAAACCTAGACAGAGGGAGTTAGCTTGCATGCACTTACCCCTTCTCGCCAGCAGGTGGCGAACCCAAGGCTGCTTCTCCCTCACCCCTCCCCTACTGTAGCAACCTGCCTGCACTTACCCCTCCTGCACTTATCCCTCCTCCACTTACCCCTTCTCCCCAGCAGGTGGCAAACCCGAGGCTCTTCCTCCCTCAGGCTCCCCCACCCTGACTGTAGCAGCCGGCCTGCACTTACTCCTTCTCACCAGCAGGTGGTGCATCAGAAGCTCTTACTCCCTCACCCCTCCTCTACTGTAGCAACCTGCCTGCACTTACCCCTTCTCGCCAGGAGGCTGCGAACCCGAGGCTTCTCTTCCCTCTGGCTCCCCTTTCCTCAACTGAAGCCCCGGGCCTGCACTTACCCCTCCTGCACTTATCCCTCCTCACCAGCAGGTGGCTCATCTGAGGCACCTCCCCCCTCAGCCAGGCCTCTTCTGGCCGCAGTGGCTTGAGGCCTGCCTGCCTGCACAGTGAGGGGGCTGCTCCCAGCCCTCGGCGGGTGCTGGACCTGCCAGTGGGACTGGGGAGCCGACCAGCACCCGAGGCATCAGCCCGCCGGCAGTGCCCATCGCCTGATGGGTCCAACAGACACTGCACCTGTAGGACCGGCTATTCCTGCACTGGCCATGCGATCATTCCCCATGCTGAGGGGCCCAGCCCCCTACGGGGAAAATTGGGTCCACTTCCAGGGTCCCCACGGCGCTGTCAACTCTGACCCACACAGGTAGGTCTCCCCAGTCAGCAGCTGGGGCAGGCTGCAGTGGACGGAAGGTCCCTCGACTGCCCCTCTCCCCAACCCCATCCCCCCTCCCCATACTCCCTGTAACACACACCCCCTGCACTCCCCCCTCCTCCCCAGTACTCCTTAGAGACCCTCTTCATCACTCATGCCCGGGGCTGCAATCCCCCATTCCATCTTGCTCCACAGAGCAGGGCTGAGTTCATTCCCCTCAGCATTGCCATCATCCCGAAATCCTTTTACAATCCTTCTTAATTCTGTAATGTCGGTAATAATGTCCCCACTTTCATTGCTGACTTAAGTAATTTGAGTCATTTCTTTTTCTTGGCCAAAATAGCTAAGGGTTTGTCAATTTTGTTGATTTTTTTTTCAAAGAACTAACTTTGGGTTTCACTAATTTTTTCCCATTGTTTTTCTATTCTTTATTTTGCTTATCTGTGCCCTAATCTTTATTTCCTTCCTTCTACTACTTCTGGGCTTAGTTTGCTCTTTGCTTTCTAGTTCTTTAAGGTGTAGAGGTTACTGGTTTATCTTTCTTCTTTTTTAACAAAGGCATTTGTAGCTATACATTTCCCACTGACCGCTGCCTTCCCTGCATCCCATACGTTTTTTGTTTTCATCTTCACTCAACTGTTTCGGTTTGCTAAAGCCAATGTATCAGAAACGGATCAGCTTTTATACAGGGGATTTACTAGGCTTCGAGTTCATAATTCTAAGGCCATAGAAATGTCCAAACTAAGGCATCCAGATAAAAACACCTCAACTCTGAAGGAAGGCTGATGGCTGTCACCTGGAAGGCGCGTCTCTAGCACCTGCTGGTCCTTGTTCCTGGTTCCCGCGCTTCAGCTCCGGATCCCAGTGGCTTCCTCTCTCAGCACCCATGGATCTCATTTAGCTGCTCCAGGCACAACTCTGAGTGTCGTATCTTGATATAGTGACTCCTGGAGCTGAAGATTCTTCTCTTCAAGTTCTCAATCTCCAAACGTCTGCGTCTGTGTCTGCTCTGAACTCTTCTCTCTGTGAGCTCTTAAAGACTCCACTAAACTAATTCAGACTCACTTTGAGTGAGTGGAGTCACATGTCCAGCTAATGAAAAGGTCATACCCGCAAACAGGTGTGCCACATCTCCATGAAAACAACTTAATCAAAAGGTCACAGTCTACAATACTGGGTCAGAAGGAAAACAACATGGCTTTTCTGGGGTACACAATAGTTTCAAACTGGCACACACATCTCAAGGTATTTTCTAATTTCTCTTGTGATTTCTTCTTTGACCAATAGGTTGTTTTAAAGCATGTTGCTTAATTTCCACGTTTGTGAATTTTCCAGTTCCACTGTAGTTGGAGAAAATACTGTGTATGATTTCAATCTTTTAAAATTTGTTGAGACTTGTTTGTGGCCTAATATATGATCTATGCTGGAAAATGTTCCTTGTGCACTTGAGAATTTATATTCTGCTGCTGTTAGGTCCACTCTTTTCCTTTTTTTCCTTTGTTTGGGCAGGCATGGGAATCGAACCTGGGTCTCCGGCATGGCAGGCGAGAACTCTGCCTGCTAAGCCACCGTGGCCCACCCCACTCTTCTACTTTTAACTAATTTGTTTCTTTATAGTTAAAGTGGGTGTTTCATAAGCAACTTGTAGAGTTCAGTGCTTTTTATTTCTAAACTTACACTCTTTGGTTTGGGTATTTACACCACTTACATTGAATGTGATTATCGATACGGCTGTATTTAAATCTATCATCTTACTATTTGTGTTCTATATCTTTCATCTGTTCTCTCACTGTCCTTTCCTTTTTCTGCCCGTTTTTTTGTTTAACTGAGTGTTTTTCATGATTCCATCTTCTCTCCTTCATTGGCTTACTAGACATAACTCTTGTTTTGTTCAAGTTGTTACTTTAAGATTTATAGTATATATCTTTCATTTATTAAGCTGTCTTCAAGTATTGTTATGCCACTTCAAGGGCAGTATAAGGCCTTTATGACAATGTGCTCCCGTTTCTCCCCTCCTGGCCATTGTGCTGTTGTTGTCATATATTTTACTTCCACGTGTTATAAAATCCACTATGCATTGTGATTATTTTTTCTTTAACTAGTCAATTATCCTGTAAAGAAATCTCAGAAATAAGGGGAAAAGAATCGCGTTTTTATCCACGTATATACTATTTTCAATTTTTCATTCCTTTGTGTAAATCCAGATTTTCATTTGGCATCATTTTTACACGGCCTGAAGAAACTTAACATTTCTTGTAGTGCTGATGTGCTGGTGATGAATATTTTTAGCTTTTGTTTGCCTGGAAAAGTCTTTATTTAGCCTTTATTAAATATATATATTCCTCCCCACCCACCCCCACTGGGTATAGAAATCTAGATTGACATTTTTTCCTTTCAGTACTCTAATAATGCTGTCCCATGTCTACTGGCTGATGGTGTTCAAAGCAAGAAGTCTGCTGTCATCCTCATCTTAATCTTCTGTATGGAATGTAATGTGTCATTTTTCTCTAGTTGCTTTTAATATTTTTATCACTGATTTTAAGCATGTTGATTATGATGTCCCTTAGTATAGTTTTCTTCATAATTCTTCTGCTTTGGGTTTGCTGAGCTTCTTGGACATATGCATTTATAATTTTCAACAAATTTGGAAAAATTTTTGGCCATCATTTCTTCAAATATGGCCCCCACCCCATTTTAGGATTATACTTACAGGTTTATTAAGCAGTTTGGTGTGGTTTCACAGTTCATTGATACTTTCTTTCAGTTCTTTTTTTTTCTTTTTTCATTATGGATCATTTCTATTGCTTTATCTTCCAGTTTGTCAATCTTTTCTTCTGCAATGTCTAGCCTGTGGTTAACTCCATCGGTTTTAGTTTCCCAGCTGCTAAAACAAATACCACACAATGGGTGGGTTTAATGACAGGGATTTACTGGCTCACAGTTTCAGAGGCTGGAAGGTTTGCTCCATCCCAGTCAGCATCTCCTGGCTGGCTGGCAATCTTTGGATTCCTTGACTTTCCTGACTCGTGGCAGTGCACATGATGGCATCTTGTTCTTTCTCCGCCAGGTTCCACTGACTTCGGTGTCTGGCTTCTCCCTGTGGCTTCTCTCTCTCTCTCCTATTTCCTTTCCTCAGCCGTGTTGGATTAGAGCCCGCCCTCACTGAATCTGTGCATACTATAACTTATAACATCTTTGAAGAGCTTATGTACAAATGAGTTCTCATCCACAGCACCAGGAGTTGGAACCTGAATGTGTCTTTTGTGGGAGACAGGGTTCAGTCCCCAAACCTCCCAGTGTATTTGTCCTCTTAGACATTGTTTTTCATCTCTAAACATTCTATTGGAGTTTTTTTGTTTGTTTGTTTTGTTTTTGGTATGCTGTATGGGGGCAGGGGGTCACATTTCATTCCTTTTCCATGTGATATCTCGTTATCACAGCACCATTTGTTGAATTTTGGTTGTTTGTTTTTCCCTTTGTTTTGCTTATTCGTTTTTGAGAAGTGCATAGCCCAGGAATCAAATCCGGGTCTCCCACATGGCAAGTGAGAATTCTACCACTGAACTACCCTTGCACCCCCTATTGGGAGTTTTTATTTTAATATCTTCCATGTCTCTCATGAACATGAATGATTATGTTTTCCTGTGCCGTGCCGATATTTATGACTGCATGTCCTTGTCTACTAATTTCATCATCTGTCAATTTTGCATTTGTTTTTACTTATTTTATCCTGTGGATCATATTTTCCTGCTCCTTTGCATACCTGGTAACTTTTTATTGGATGTCAGACCATGTGAATTTTACGTTGAATATTGGAGTTTTTTAAATATTCCCTTAAATAGTTGGGAGCTTTGTTCTGGAAGGTTTTGGGGTACTTAGAGATAATTTGATCCTCCCAAGGCTAGCTTGTAAGCTTGGATATGTGACTCTAGAATAGCCTTTTATTCTAGGGCTAATTTGGCCCCACTTCTGAGGTCCTCCTTGATGTGCCATGGAGAGGACTTCCTAGTCTGGCTGGTGGGAATCTATTCCAGGCTCAGGGGATGGTTCCATCGGATCCTTTCTTCTGGTCTTTCCCTTGCCCCAGTTTCTTCACACACATGTCCTGATCAGTACTTGGCTGACAACTTGAAGGGAAACCCTCTGTGGATCCGTGGATCTCTTTGAGCTGCTCTCTCTTCTCTGATAATCTGCTCTTGAACCCTCAACTCTGTCTGCTCAGTTTCGGGACCCCACAGGCCACTTGGGCTTGCTGTCCCTGCTCTACACATCATCTCCGGGGTAAGGCAGCAGTTGGAGGGCTTGCGTCATTCCTTTCCCTTCTGTCAGGGATGCCGACCTGCTGCCTGGTATCCAGTTCCCAACACTGTGTTATCCCCTTTATTTTGCCAGGTTTTTTGTTTTTGTTTGTTTTAGCTGTTTGAGGATGGTTTTTAAATCCAGTTCCTATTTTCCCAACCTGGTCAGAAGTGGGAATCGGGAACAAACCTCTCAGCAAAAAAAAAAACAAACATCTTGTCACTTCCTTGTTTCACCCTTTAAAGCTTTCTCTTGCCCCAAAGGGACTAGGGGTGCATTCTGGGATCCTTGGCTTTGGCCCCAACACAGCTCTGGACACCCTCCCCTTCTGCTGAGCAGCCATGCATGGGGTCTCCAGCTGTCTCCCGTCCCTTGCGTCCAGCTCAATGCCACCTCCACAGGGAAGGCTTCCCTGATGGTGTTTCTTCTCTAGACCTGGAACTTCGTGACAGCTGGGCCTTATGATGTCCGCTGGTCTGGCCTGAGCACCTGCCACCAGGCCTGGATATCACAATCCTCCTCACTGCTGCCGGCCCCAAGTCTTGGGTGGTGGACAGGAAAACCCCGTGAATGGGAGGGGCAGCTGCTACCTCAGCTCACCCCAATGGTCCCCTCTGCACGGGGAGGAAGTCGGGGCACAGCAGGTTCATGCGCTCACTCAGGAACTCCGGTGCCCAACTAGGAACCAGAGGCACCAACCACAGCCCCCACCATCATCTCCGCCCTTAAACGGAGCGCGCCAGGGCAGGGGGCCCCCACCAGGTTCCACCCCATCCCCGTTGCTCCCCGCACTGCCCCACTGCCCCCATGCTGCCCCAATGCACCTCACACTGCCCTGCTTCCCCACCTCACCAGAATCTACTCCCCCAGGCAGGCTCTCCTGCCCGCCCCTGCATGATGGGAGCCTTGCTGTGGTGCCTTCCCTATACCGCCAGCCTCAGGGCTTGCCCCTGTATGCCCCTCGCCCTGAAGCCTCCTGGGACCCTCTCAGTGGCCTTTTCCGGTCCAAGTCCCACCACCTCCTCCGGAAGCTCCCTGGGGACTGGGGCCACGAAGGTGGCTTCGTACACCCCCTGGACCCCAGAAAGGCAGCCTGCACCTGAGAGGCACTAGTTAGCACTTGCAGAATAAGTACATTTTAGGGGGAAAAAAATGGTTAAGTATGTGCCCATCTTCTCAAAAATACAGAAATCCTAGTGGTCATGACGGGTGGTCTATGAGGCTGGACACAAGCCAGGTGCCTCTGGACGCGGCTACACCTTGTCTTCCCCAGTCTGACTGGCCCCCTCCGAGCTCTGCTGTCCCAGAGGCTGTGTCCAGCCACGGCTCCAGGAAGGGGAGGTTGCGGGAACACGGCTCACCCACACTGCAGCACTCAGCCGGCTGGTCTACCGCTGGGGCAAGAGGGCCTGGGAAGGCTGCATGTAGCACAGAGCAGGCGCTGGATGAGTGCTTGCTGTAGGCCACGTGTGGAGGACACAGAGGCCTTAAGTGGGCCCTGAAGCTCTTTAGAGAGAAGAGATGCTGGCAGCCTCCACTGCCCAGGCTGGGCAGGGTCTGGGCTTGGTGGATGCCAGGGCCCTGCAGGAGGGCTGAGTGAATCTTTTCAGATAAAATTTACTCTTGGAGACTACAGCCTCAAAGAAGGGAAAACTAACCAACAATTCACGTGACCAAGGAGTCAGGAGGTTCGTAGAAGTGATAATACAAGCAATGGCAATGATCAAGTTACCATGTATTTTCATGCTCATCCTGGGCCGTTACCTGCCTCGTCCACATGACGCTAGGTCTCCAAGGCCTGGGGGCTTGATGCCCAGGTGGGACTGCACTCTAGCCAGGAGGGCCCTGGCTAATCCCTCTCGACTCAGCCCAGCACGTTATGGAGGACAAGTGTCCATGTGGTAGAACACACAAATCTTAACTGTCGGCTTGGGTTTTAAATTTGTACGTACCGTGGACCAATCCCCAGGGAAGACGGAGGTTTCCATTGTTCCAGAAGGGTCCCTCGACCCACTTCACCCAAGGTAAGCAGGCGTCCCACTTCTGTTACCATATGTAGCCCGGCGTTGGCCTTCATACAGACAGAGTCACCGCGTGTGCTGACTGGGACGTCTTGCTTCCAGCATTCAGCTCACCTCTGCCAAGATCATCTACACTGTTGAGTATATTGGTAGCTCGTTCCTTCTACTCCCTGGGAATATTCCATTGAATTAATATAGTACAGTTTATCTATTCACACTCTGGTGGATGTTTGGGTCATATATGTTGTATTCCATCAGTAAATAAAGCTACTGTGAACATTCCTGTGCAAGTCTTTTGGTGGACAAAGATGTGTTAGTTTGCCAGCTGCGGAATAAGACATACCAGAACTGGTATGGTTTTTATAAAGGGGAATTTAATAAGGAACAAGTTTCTAGTTCTAAGGAACTAGAAATGTCCAAACTAAGGCACCAACAAGAGGTTATTACCTTCACTCAAGGAAGGCTGATGGGTTGGAACACCTCTGTCAGCTGGTAGTCACACGCTGGCCATCTGCTGGTCCTTTGCTCCTGGGCTCTGCTGCTTTCAGCCTCTGTTCCTGTGGGGGTTCCTCACTTTACTTCTCCAGGGCTGGCCTTCATCTCTTGGCTTCCCTTGGCTCTCTCCAAGTTCTGGCTTGCTTAACATCTATCTCATGGCAACATCTGCTGGGCTCCAGGCATCTCCAGACATTTGTGTCTCCATTCTCAGAAGCAGCTGTTCTCCAAGCATCTACATCTGCTCTGTCAGCTCTGAGGCTTCTGTCATATCTCTAGGCTCTGTCAATTCTCCAATATGTTTCCCCTTTTAAAAACTCTAGTAATCTGGAATGGGTGGAGTCACATCTCCATCTAATCAAAAGGTCATAATCACAATTAGGTGTGTTACATCTCCCTTGGAGAAAATCTAATAAAAAGTTTCCAACCTACAGGATTGAATCAGGATTAAAAGAAACTGCTGCTCCCACAAGATTGGGTCAGGAGTAAAACATGGCTTTTCTGGGGTACATGGTAATTTCAAACTGACACAAAAGGTATTCATTGCTCTTGAGCAGATACTCAGGTGTGGGACTGCAGGGTCATGGGGTGATTCACACTTATTAGAAAGCCTGAGAGGATTTTCCAAAGTGGCTGTACCATATGACAATGAAAAGCAATCTGTAAGGCCCCACCACCACCCCCGTCCCACGAGCATCTGGTCTTGTCACTTTCTCTAAGGAACTAGAATCTAACTGGCTTTAATTTGGATTTCTCTGACTAGTAATGACGAGTACCTTTTTATTCACTTACTGGCCATGTGAATTTCTTTATAAAGTAGCTGTTCAGGCTTTTCACACATTTTTATTGGGTTGTCTTATAATTACTGAGTTATGGAGTTCTTTATATATTCTGGATGCAAATCCTGTTAGGTACAGTATTTTCTTCTAGACTGAGGCTTGCCTTTTCACTTTAATAAGGGTATCTTTTGATGACAGAAGTTTGTAAGTTTGAAGCCAAAAATATTTTCTTGAATTGTACCTTCTGCATCCTTACAGACCCCTGCCTCAAAGGTCACGCAGTTGTTCCGTAGGTGCTCTGCGCCTGGCAGGGCTGTCATGGAGGTGAAACTAGTTGCTAGATTCGCGGGGTGTGAATGAACCACCCAGCAAGACCGCGGCTGAAACCTAGGCAGCAGAATCTAAAACTGCAGAGCTGGGAAAAATAGGCAAACAAATACAGATAAATTTGTTTTTAATAAAGGAGTTAATTTTCTTTCAATCCTATATAAAACAATAGCAATTAAAAACTTCATTTTTGAAAGTAAAATATTTACATATGAACAAGTAACTGTGCAAAATTTACATGAAAAAATGGAAAGACAGGGATTTCCTAAAAGACAAAATAAAAGGTGTAACAGTTTTCAGGTGTTGATAAAAAATACTGATCAGCATTCAGTTCACACGCGCGAATTAAAGTCTAATGTGAGAATTCACACGGAGAAAGCCAAAGTATTTACAGTCATAAAAGTACTATTCATAGACAATTTAATACAATAACCTCTGAAAATATAAAGAACCAATTAGTATATTTGTAATAAAAAAATAGGTACAAAGCAGGGGCTCTGCTCGGGCATCTGGGAAGGCGGCCCACAGCCTGCACGCGGTCTCTTAGCAAAATAATTATCCTGTCCAGAGCCATTCTTACGTTATGTGCCAAAAATTATGTACAATTACCGACAAAATACACCAACCATTTTTCAACACTTGATTCACACTGAGAAACAGTCTCTTGATGATTCTTCTCAACTTTGATTTTATTTAATCTAAGCTTTCACTTTTAGCTAAAAAAACACAGTGCAAGTAAAATATATTTATGCTGAAAAGGTTTTCATTTCCTTTAACTTTACAGCTTTACAAACTATAGCAAATAAAATGCATTTGTACAGACACTGATAACACCTTCAGGAGGGGCTGGCACCCCGAGCCGCGGCCTCCAATGAAGCACAAGAGTGACTGAGATCCGAGGCGGTGGTTCTACAAGGTATTGTGGATTCCTCGGGAATTCTGAACGGAGGGCAGGGGAGAGGGGCAAGATAAATAGTCTAAAAACATCAGTTTGCTTTGCCAACTGACTAGTATAAAAATAAAATAAACGAAATGAGGTCATCTGCTGTAGACATACACCTATGTAGTAAGTTAGGTTGAACAAAACCAAAATGCACAAATAATGTAAAAACTGCTACGAGCTGACAGAGGGCAGCGAATTATTTGCTAAACGATTCCATCAGTCTTTATATATGGCTTGTTTGGCAAGAAGGCCACTCAATCAAAGATGAGTTAAGATTTCATTGTCCTTTAGGAGTATCCACAGGCCTCTGTTCTCTCTGTTACAGAAATGTGTTTTCTTTCATACTGAAGGGTTGATTTATAAACAGGAATATAAAACTGTTCCATTGTAAAGAGGTGGCTGTTTTTTAAACAATATCCCATTTCCTTGTTACAAAAAGGCGTAATCTGCAAATATATAAAAACGTCCCCAGGCGTCACCATCAAAAATACCGTGCTCTCTCCCGTGTTACTTAAGGAATGCTTTGTAGAGCAATAGTGAATGGCTTGTCTCGCGCTCATTTTCTAAACAAAATATGAGGTCCCTGAGGTTGACCCGTGTGATCCTTTGTCGTGTGAATTGTCTGGGGGTTCCGACGCCAGAGCTGCCTGGGAGTGCCGTGCCTGCGCCCGATCCCTGGAGGGAGAAAGGAAGAGACAGCCTGGTGAGCAGGGCGTAGGGAGGGGGCTGCAGCGCAGGACCCCTGGGTATTGGAGGGACCGGCACAGGGGAGGGCACCTCCTGGTGCCAGGGTGAATCCGAGGGTCTCCACTGAGGTCACGCTCTGGCCCCAGGGCACAAGAAGGGAAGGGTTGGGAGCCCAGGGTTTCCGCCCTCCATGTGGCCCGTGGGGAGCTGGCCCCAGTGACAATACTACACCCCCGTACCCAGTGGAAAGCTGTGTCTCACCCCCATGCTGCAGACAGAGGCACATCAATACCCCCAGCCCTGGCCCCAGGAACTCCTGGCACTCCAGGGGGTGAGCAGGTAGAGGTTACAAAGGCCAGGTTGCCCACAGTTCATGACAGTTACCCAGTGGCCAAGAGGGGACCTCCCTGTGCCCCCGGCTGTCTGGGGCTGAGAGACAGCCTTGCAGCCCCTGCCAGAGTGCCCAGCTCTTCTCCAAGAGAAGGGCAGCTGCTGGGGGTGGTTTTTCTGGAAGGTAACGTATTGCCACTGAGAAATAGTGTGCACCTGCTGCTCCACTGGACACAGACTACCTAATTCCACTCCCATCCGGACGACTTTGCTTTCCCATTTGGAATGTGGTGTCCGTGTCCCTGATGCCCTGGGAATTCTGTTTCTGTCTCCTGACAATTCAGGTGCAAACACTGCACTGGTGTCTTCACAGCACATTCTCAGTAGCAGTTTTAAGGTTGGGAATATTCTCCCTGTGAAGGCTAGAAGGGGCTTGTGCTCTGCACGGCTGCAAGGAGATGGGAAGCAGCAGCGGACACGTGGCCACCAGGGGAGGGCGGGGATCAGCCTCAGTGCAAGGCCCCACCCCACCAGCCAGCTCCTCCTCTGGGCGGGGTCCACGTAGCTCTTTGCGTATCTTCAGGCAGACTCATATCTTCGACACCCCCCCCAGGTGTATTTTATTAGCTTGGAAACAGAGAAGATGGCACAGCCCCTCTCTAGCAAGAGCTTGCTGGCGGCAGCCATCCTAAGCAGGGACAACTGTTGCTTTTTTCAGGAGGCACCTGCTGGTTTGGACCCTGCACCCCCATGGGGGAGGCTCAGAGGTACCTGGGCTTCTGGAGAGGTGGCTGGATGTGGGAAGGTGCAGGGCAGAGGCTCACTGGAATGAACACTGCGGATGAGAGGTGCCCAGGGCACCTGGGTCTCCAGTGGGCCCAGCCCTCCCAGAGGAGAGAGCCCACCTGCAGGCGGTGGGCCCGGGATAAGTGGGTGGGAAGGCATTCCTCAGTTACTCCACCTGTTTCCACCATTCAACCAGCTGAAACAGCAGCCTGGCAGTGTCAGCTCAGTACCAATGGTCCAGGGCTGCTGAAAACAGCAAAAGCCCAACGCACGTGTGCTATCACAGTTGATATACCCAACTCTCTCAGATTCTTTGCTGCTAAAAAAAAAAAAAAAATACCATGCAACAGGTTGGCTTCAACGAGCATTGACTGGCTCATGTTTTGATGCTTGAAGTCCAAAATCAGTGTGCCATCAAGATGCCTCTGCCCTAAGCCTGAGGGGCCAGCTGTCGTGAGCCTGGATCCTTGCCTTTGTCATGTGGCGGTGCACGCGGCCTCTTCTCCTTTCTCCGCCAGGGTCTGTTGACTTCCAGCTTCTCCTTCCTGTCCAATGTCCTTTGCCCACAAGGATTTCAGCCATGCTGGATTAAGGCCTGCTCTCTTTTACTTTGGGCACCTTAACTAACAACATCTTTGAACGTTACAAATGTGTCCACACCGCAGGACGGGGCTAGGGACCAGAACCTGCCTTTTGTGGGGAATATGATTCCAGCCCTCAAACCATCTCTGTTTCCTGCCTCCCGTATAACACACACAGTACAGACGACACACGGTACATTTTAAAGAATAACAAGGGTAAGCAGAACACTGAGGCACTCAGCTTGAGAAAAGGAGCAACCCTTCCCAGTAGTTGAAGGGAAAACAAAGCTACACAGAACTCACACTGTCAGCATAACCTGGAGCCAGAATATGCCCCAAGGTGAAGATGACTGCACGGAAAAGAAGAGCCACACCCTCCGTGGCCTGGGGTGGTGGCCAGGGGCACGGCAGCCTGCAGAGAAGGCAGCAGGGCTCAGCCTGCCCTATGCCTGGGGAAGGCGGCACTCAGCAACCAGCTCCCAGGGCACAGGAGCAGCAAAGCAGTGTTCTGAACCCAGTCGGGTGAAGTGGTGAATGGGAGGTGGGGTGGGGAAGCAAATGGGGGGATTGGGGGACCTGAAGACAAAAGAGCAGCCCAGAGTCAGACTCCTGGTCCCTCCCCAAACCACCAAAACAAAAACCCATCTGCTGAACTACCTGGGCTCTGCAATACTGTCAGAAGAAGACGCCACTAAGCTACGGTCTCGTAAAACCCCTGATATGAGCAAGGGGCGGGTGAGCAAATCCATAAAGAGCAGGGGGAAAACCAGAAAACGAATTCCACACACGTCGGCTGAGATAAACTCACCTGGGAAAAAGAGAAGAAAACTGTAAGACAACACTCCAGAGAAAGTAAAAAATACTTAAGCAAGCATTTAGGATATGAAAAATCACCTTGAATCAAAAAATTAATAATGATAAGGAAAGAAACAGACAAAACAGAGAAAGAAAGAAATGGTAGGAGACAAAACTATCTCAGAGTTGAATAAATTGACAAGGTGCCTGCCTGCAGCAGGGTTAAGGGTGCTTCCCACCTCCCTTCAAGTATGTGGTCAAATTAACTCCCCGGGACTTGGGAATGGGCCTTACTTGGAGAAAGGGTCTTTGCAGCTGTAACTACAGTAAAGCTCCCGAGACGAGCTCATCGGGGATTGCCCAAGTGGAGCCTAAACCACTGACAAGTGTCCTTTTGAGCCACATGGAAGGGAACCCAGGAGGATCAAGAGGGTGGGCGGCAGAGGCTGAAGGCGGGGCCAGCACCGGGACCCTTGCACCTGGGGCCTCCGAGGTGGCAGCACAGGCCCCGCTGGCACCTGGCTTTGGACTTCTACCTTGGAACTGAGAGTATAAATTTCTGCTATTTCACTCCACCAAGTTTGGAGTAATTTTTACAGCAACCCCGGGGCACAAATGCAGGGCCCAAGGGAGAACAGGCTCAAATGAAAATTTAATAAGGGGCATTGAATTAAGGTAGGAAAGCAGCCAAGACAATGAAAATGAGGTAAGAAAGAAGGAGAAAGGGCCAGAGAAAAAGCAGTGGAAATGGAAGACAAGCAAAGAAGGAAAAGAATTTATATCATCAAAGTCCCTGCAGGAAAACAAAACAATGGAACAGAACTAATGTTTAAATTATAATCCAGAACATTTTACAGCACTATAAAAAGAGGAAAAAATCCACACACTGAAATGGCCAGGCTGGGAATGGGATGGGGGGTCTTTGGAAAATTAATCCCAAAAAAATCAACATAGCCTTGAAAAGGACTGACTTTCAAAGCTGAGAGCCCGAGGTAAAAAAAAAAAAAGAAAAAGAAAAAGACCACCAGGCAGGCAGGCTGCGGGCTTTTCAAGGCACCATGGAAAGCAAGTGTGAACCAAGGCTTCTGAGTCCCAGCTGCTCTTCAAATAGTATCGTGGCTACAGAAAAACAGTCACCACACAAAACCTCAGGGACATTTACACCCATCTAGAGGATGAAAGTCACCCATGTAGAAATGACATGACTAAAAAGAGGAGGGAGTGGGAGGAGGAAAGCAGGATCAGCTCAATGACTGAAAACAATGTATGCCCAAAACAGGAGCTGAAGAGTAGCAACAAAAAAGGGCTGTTAAAACAGGGCGAAGGGCATTAAAAATGTGGGAGTACAAAAGTAACCACTAGAACAAAAATGCAGACCTTCCTAAATACTAAATTATTTCTCTAAATTAAAGACCAAAATTACACATCTCGAGTAGATGGCAGAGTAAGAAAATGAAAAATCCTGTCTTCCCACAGAAACAATGAAAAACAAGAAAAACTGGCAGAAGCAACTTTCTCAGAACTCTGAAGAGTCAAAGGTTACAGCAACCAAGAGAAGCGCTCAGTCAAGGAAAAGTTTCGTGGCTTCCACTGGACCGACCCCCAGGCCCCCCTGGGCGCCCACCGCCCACTCTCCCAGTGCAGGTCCCGGCCCCTGTGTCCTGGGAGCATAATGCACATCCTACTCTTAGACTAGTATGTCTGTCTGTCTGTCCCGACCTGCCTCACAGCCTATCCACAGTGCTCATCTCTGCCTCCCCTGTCCTGAACTCATTCTGGGTGGGAAAGCGGCAGGAATGGCAGGGAAAACACTACAAAACCGTCAAGCCGCAGCCAGCCAGGTAAAGAGATTTCTGCTGAGAAGCACACTGGCCACCCAGGGCCTTGGAGGAGAGGCCACAGGGAACATGCAGGGCCACAAGCTGTCAGAGAGAGGTGCATGTTCAGGAGGAGCCAAGAAGACCCAACCCTAACCTTGGACTGCCCTTCAGGCTCAGTGCAAGGCTGTCAGAGCTGGTCTGCGCAGCTGGGAAAAGGTGCTGGCCATGGGTGTCATAACTGTTGCCGCCAGCTCCTGGCACCCCAGGGACTCTTGTCCCAGTTCTAGCCACGCACAAGCCATGGGGACACATTCAAGCGATGACACACTGGAGGAACATGGTCTCTGCATGGAGACCTCACACTACACTACAACAGCCTTTAGCAATAGGGGGAACAGCCAACCCTAGGGAGGGGGGAAAATTTGATTTCCACAGTTAAAACACTGAAATGTCCTGACTGCAACAGAAACCATCCATGAGGAAGTTCAGACACAACATAATAAACAAAGACTTTGAAACAACTCCTTAAATATGTCCCAACAGCTAAAGGAAAACATGGACAAAGAAATAAGAGAAATCAGGAAAACAATAAGCCCAAAATAGTAATTTCAGTAAAGAGATAGGAATTATAAAAAAAGAACCAAACAGATACATTCTGGAGCTGAAAAGTAAAATAACTGATATCTAAAATTCCATAGTCAAGTTTAACAGCAGATTTGAGCTGGCAGGAGAATCAGCTAACGTGAAGACAGGACAACTGAAATTATCTATCAGAGAAAGCAGGAAAGAAAAAGAATGAAGAAAATGGAACAGAACTAAGTGACTTGTGTGACACCATCAAGAATACAAATACACAAAGAATTAAAAGAGTCCCAAAGGAGAAATCTGAAGAAACACCAATGAAAACTTTCCAAACTTGACAAAAACATGAATTACACACATCTAAGAATCTCAACAACTCTAAACATAGATTCACCAAGACACATTATAATTAAACTGCAGAATGCAAAGACAAAGGCAGAATCCTCGAAGCAGCAAGAGCAAAAAAGAAGCAACCTGCCACATACAAAAGATAATCAGGAAGACTAAGCGACAATTTCTCATCAGAAACCAGAGATTAGAAGGAAGAGGGATGACATACTTAAAGTGCTGAAAGAAAAAAATACAAGAATTCTATATCCAACAAAACTGTCCTTCAAAAAATAAGGGATAAGTTAAGACAACCCAAAAAAAACAAAAGTGACAGTTCGTTACCACACTACCTGCCCTACCTGAAATGGTAAAGGCGATCCCTTCCAGCTGAAAGGAAGGACATCAGACAGTGGCCCAAAACTGTACGAAGAAATAAAAGATGTCTGGGAAAGGTAACTGCAGTAGTAAATATAAATGAAGAATATTACTGTATTTTTGGGTTTTTTTGCTGCACTTTTCATTTCTGACATGATTTAATATATAAATGCATAAAATAATTATAAGTCTATATCTGGGAGCACTTAACAAATAGAAGTGTAATGTGCAACAACATAAGGGGAACAGCGGAGTATGAGGGAATAGCATGTGTAGTCTATTAAAGTTATAGATTAAGGATGTTAAATTTAAGCCCTGTGGTAACCACAAAGAAAGTATCTAAAAAACACACACAAAGGGAAAGAAGAAGGGATTCAAAATGATTCACTACAAAGATCAGCTGAACACAAAAGTAGGAAGTAATGGAGGAAATAAGGGAAAAGTATGGCATACAAAAAAACAAATGGCAGAATAAAGTCCATTTAAGTGCAAATGGGTGAAATTCTCCAGACAAAAGCAGAGATTGACAGAATAGATAAAAAAGCATGGCCCAACTATATGCTGTTTACAAGAAGCTCACCTTAAATTCAAAGATAGAAGTAGGTCGAAAGTGAAAGGATGGTGAAAAGTACCCCACATAAGGAGTCCCCAGATAAGAGCTGGGGTGGCTATGCAAACATCAGACTTTAAGTTAAATACTGTTGCAACAGACAAAGAAGGGCATTATGTATTGACAAAAGGGTCAAGAAGATATAAACATAGGCGTACCTAAAAACAGAGCTTGAAAACACATGAAGCGAACAGAATTGTAGGGAAAGAGATAGTTCTACAACATTAAGAGACTTTAATGCAATACTTTCAATACTGGATGGAACACTTAACCAGAAGATCAACAAGGAAATAGAGGCCTTACTAGCAGACACATACAGAACACACTTCACCTAACAACAGAAGGCACGTTCTTCTCTTGGGCACACGGATCATTCTCCAGGATAATGTGTTAGGTCACAAAACAAGTCTCAAATTTCAAAAGATTGAAATCATATAAAGTATCTTCTCCAACCACAATGAAATAAAGCCAAAACTCAGTATCATAAGGAAATCTGGAAAATTCACAAATATGTGGGAATTAACCCATAAGTTGAAGGAGAAATCACAAGGGAAATTAGGAAATACCTTGAGATGAATGAAAACAAAAACACAATATACCCAAACTTTTAGGATGCAGCAAAGGCAGTGCTCAGAGGTAAATTTACAGTATAAATACCCATTTAAAAAGAAAGATCTCAAATTAAAAAACCTAACATCACATCTTGAAGAACTAGAAAAAGATGAGCAAACTGAACTCAATACAGGCAGGAAAAAGGACATAATAAAGATTAGAGCCGTGCTCAATGTACAAGAGAATAGAAAAATAGAGAAAATCAAGGAAACCACAGTTGGTTCTTTGAAAAGATCAACAACATTGACAAATACTTATCTAGACAACAACAACAAAAAAGACAACACAAATAACTAAAATCAGAAATGAAAGTGTAGATACTTTGTATTTCTGAAAATAAAAAGGATTGTAAGAGAATATGCCAAGAAATTAGGTAAAATAGAGAAAACGGGCAAATTCCTACAAACAAGTGACTTTGACCAATAATACGAAAATAACATACAAAGGGATTGAATCAGTCCCCAAAAATCTTCTAACAAAGAAAATTTGGGGCTTTCCCTGGTGAATCATACCAATTTAAAGAACATGTAACACCAATCCTTCGCAAACTCTTCCAAAGCATAGAAGAGAAAAATTTTCTTCCTAACTCATTCTACAAAGCCAGGATTACCCTAATGATAAAGTGAAAAAAAACGAGGGTGAGCCATGGTGGCTCAGCACGTAGAGTTCTCACCTGCAATGCCAGAGACCTGAGTTCAATTCCCGGTGCCTACCCATGCAAAAAAATAAATGAAGGAATAAATAAATATTTTTTAAAAATGAAAGAATTTACAGACTAATATCCCTTATGAATACAGATGTAAAAATCGTAACAAAATACTGGCAAACCAAATCCAACAGCACATAAAAGGGATTATACATCATGACCAAAGGGAATTTATCCTAGGAATGCATTTTTATATGCATATATGTATTTTTACATCATTTTTCTGTAAACCTACAACTTCTCCAACTTAAAAAAACTGTCTTTAAATGATAATAATAAATGTCAAAAAAAAGTGGGGGGTGGTCTATCCCTGACAATGTAGGATAAGACTCCCACAGATGAGACTGGCCCTGGCATTGTGGGAACAAAAAAGCCTTCCTGACTAAGGGGTGGGGGGGTAAATGTTACAAAATAAGGTATCAGTGGCTAAGAGAGTTCAAACAGAGTCAAGAGGCTATTCTGGAGGCTACTCTTACACTAGTGTCAGCTAGATATTACTAATTGCCCTGGTTTGTCAAACCCCAACCAACATCATTCCTGCCGACCCTAAAGAACACCTAGGACTCTGAGATTCTACAAAAGTTTCATGTACTAAGACTACTTTCCAGAAACCTACAACCTCCAGATGGTTCTTAGGCCAGATAAGTGCTGAAATGCAGAAGGGCCAACTGCTACAAAATTATCAACTAATTCCATCCCCCATCCTACCTATGTAGTCAACACCCCTTTCCAAAGTGAAAAAGTTAGAATGAGCAGAGGCCAAATACCCCTAAAGATTGGGGGAAGGATGGAAGGAGAAGATGTTATAACAGAGAAGGTAGGGTTTAACAAGTGAGTGTGGCTGATGAATCATTATATTGATATTTCTTTCAGTCTCCAGTGTCTTGGAGCAGCTAGAAGGAAAAACCTGAAATTGTGGAACTGTAACCCATACCAAACTCTGAAATCTGTTCTATAAACAACTCATTACAATGTACTTTGAAATGTATTGCTTTTTTGTACACATGTTATATTTCACAATAAAAACAGGGTCTATGGTTGGAAAGTGTGAGTGTAGCCCTTGGAACTACACTTTCCTACCAAAAATGCAGATCAAAGCAATCCCATATTGCTCACTGAATTACAACAACTAATGTCACCATGGGAGACCTGAAAGATGCAGGATGGTGATTCCCATCCTAATCCACGTCTCTGCGTGTGGACAATGTACAGGTATTAGAACAGGGTAACTATGGAGTGTGTTCAACTGCTACTGGACCCTTAAAGAAACTAAACGCCTGACCATGGATGTCAAATGGGCTCAAAATTGAGGTGTCTTTAATAAACTGGATATCATTTAATTCACGAAACCAAAAACAACAAAACAAAACTATGCCTCAACATAAGAAAATCAATCAATGTAATATACCAAATAATAGGGTGAAGAGGGAAAAAAAACATGCTTATCTCACCTGATGCAGAATTTATTTATCTCTTCTTGATAAAAGCACTCAGAAAACTAGGAATAAAAGGGAATTTCCTCAACATGGTAACGGGCATAGGTGAAAGACCTAGAGTTACATACTCAGTAGTGAGAAAAGCCTTCCCCCTAAGTTCAGGAACAAGACAAGGATATCCACTTTCAATACTGCCATTCAAAACATTGTACTGGAAGTTCTAGTCGGAATAATTAGGCAAGAAAAAGAAATAAAAGGCATCCAGTTTGGAAAGGAAGAAGTAAAACGTTTTCTATTTGCAGATGGCATAATCCTATACAAGGAAAATCCCAAAGAATCCATTAGCAAACTATTAGAGCTAATAAATGAATTTAGGCAAGTTGCAAGGGTATAAGAGCAATACCCAAAAAATCAGATGTTTCTATACACCAACAATGAACAACCCAAAAAACAAATCAAGAAAACAATTCAATTTACAATAGCATCTAAAAGAAAAAAATCTACAAAAATTGAACCAGGGATGTGAAAGACTTGTACACTGAAAACTACAAAACACTGCCTGAAAGAAATTAAAGACTGAAATAAATGGCAAGACGTCCATGTTCAGGGATTGGAAGCCTCCACGTTGTGAGTCTGTCAATGCCATACAAAATGATCTACAGATGCAATGCAATCCCTACCCAAATTCCAGCAGCCTTTTCTGCAGAAATGGAAATTCATATGGACTCTCCAGGAACCCTGAGTAGCCAAATCAAACTAAGTTGGGAGGACTCACATACTTTCCAATTCTAAAGCCTACTACAAAGCCATAGTAACCAAAACCGTGTGGTCTGGCATAAGACACACATAGAGAGCAAGGGAACTTACTGAGAATCCAGAAAAAACCTGTCATCTATAGCCAACAAGGGTGCCAAGTGCATGCAATACAGAGAAAACCTCTTCAACAAAGGTTCCTGGTGGATTTCCATATGTGTAAGAATGAGGTGGTACCTTCTACTTCTCACAGTTTATAAAAATTAATTCTAAATGGAATGATGACGCAAATGTGAGCTAAAATCATAAATTCTTAGAAGAAAATATAGGTGAAAATCTTCAGGACCTGTAATGACAATGAATTCTTAGATATGACACCAAAAGCACAAGCAAGAAAAGAAAAATAAGATAAACTGGACTTCATAAAACTTTAACAATTTTGTGCATCAAAGGACTTTATCAAGAAAGTGAAATGGCAACCTATAGAATGGGGAAAATATTTAGAAATCATTTATCTAATAAGGGTTTAATATGCAAAATATATGAAGAACTACCACAACTCAACACCAGAAAGACAAATAACCCAATTAAAAACTGAACAAAGGACTAAAATAGACATTTTTCCAAAGACGACAGAAAAACGGCCAATAAACACATGAAAACATGTTTAACATCACTGGTCATTAGGGAAATGCAAATCAAAACCACCACAAGATGCCACCCACGAGAACGTCTATTATTTTTTTCACCCAGAGTTCACATCCTTATCTACTATGCTACACCGCCAGGTAGGATGGCTACTAGTAAAGAAAAAAAAAGGGGGGTTGGAGAGGATGTGGAGCAATTCAAACTCTTGTACATTGCTAGTGGGAATGTAAAGTGGTGCAGCTGCTATGGAAAACTGTTTGGCAGCTCCTCAGAGGTCAAATACAGAGTTACTATATGACCTGGTAATTCCACCTTGAGGTATATACCCCAAAGCATGGAAGGCAGGGACTCAAATGGACACTTACACAAGATGTCCATCACAGCATTCTACACAATAGCTAGCCAAAAGGGGGAAGCAACCCAAATGTCCCTCAACAGATGAACGGATAAATAAAAAGCGGTCTATCCATACAATGGGATATTGTTCAGCCCTGAGAAGGAAACAGACGTGGTGCAACATGGGTGGACCCTGAAAACATCGTGTCGAGAGAAATAAACCAGACCCAACATGACGAACACTGTACGACTCCACTTACATGAAACACCTAGAAGAGGCAAATTCACAGAGACAGAGAGGAGATTAGACGGGGAATGGGAAGTTGTTGCTAAATGGGTACAGGGTTTCAGCTCTGGGGATGGCGGTAAACCCTGTGCACGTATTCAGCAGCACTGAACTGTACACATCCAGCGGGTTAAGATGATTAATTTTAATTTGTATATATGTTATCAGAGTTAAAAACAAGCAAACAAACCTTAGAACTGTATAACACAAAGAGTGAACTCCAGTGTACACTCTGGATTATAGTTAATTGTATAATAATAGTTTTATCCATTGTAATAAAAAATTTTAATAGTCATGTTGGCAAACTGTTAAGTATATATGTAACATAGATATGTAAAATATATGAGATATAAAACTACAGTAATAAAAAGGGATTTTAAAAATATACATCTCATAGAGAAACACAACGAATATAACACATGACACAATTATAAAACATTATAATGGAGCCAAGACCAAACCTATGAGTCTGATAATAATGGTGAATGGGCTAACTCACTTATTAAAAGAAAAAGGTTTTCAACTTGGTTCCCAAAATAAGCCCTAGACATATCCTATGTATAAGGCACACCTAAAACAAAGTGATTCAAAAAGGCTAAAAATAAGGGGTGGGACAAAGGTATTCCAGACAGATGGACTCAGAGAAAAGGCAACAAACCCTGATATCACAGAAAGTGGAATTCAAGCCCCAAGCACTGCATTGGGGAACTCCTTTCCAGGCTAAAAGCCACAAGGAAGAGGTGAAACACGTAGGGATATTTATGCAACAAATAACACAGCAACCACCTTTACAAAGCAAACCCTGCAGCAGACAGCAAAGAGGTAAGACAGGAACACACAAACCCATCAAGTCCAGAACAAAACCAATCAAGTGGCCACAAGAGGAGGAAGGAGGAAGGTGGTGGGCCCTGAGCATGGGCACCCGTCAGGCCTGGCCCTCTCAGAGGGGCACTGCCCTGGGAGCACCCACGGCACAATTGTCAGGACTAGGCACCTGGCCCGGTAAGCTCAGGGAGCCAGGACTGTGCTGTGACCAGGGCTAGGGAAGGGTGCTTGTACTGCTGCTATGAGCCCAACCAGGCCATCCTCCTAAGGGGAAAGTCATTCCTGGCAGCGCAGCATCCTCACCTGTAACCCCACCACCTGCTCTGGGGGCTGCCACCAGCAGTGCAGAGACACCAGTGTCCTGGTCACTCTGTTCAGCCCTGCTGTCTTAAAAGCCCACATATACCAGGATGGCTGGGTCTGCTACAGTCCCGCTGGGCCACAGAGCTGGCCTGGAGCAAGTTCCAGGATCTAACGGATGAGTGGAAAGAGTGAACTGCAGGCCAGTGTCCATAGCGGGAAGAAAATACATGCATAGAGAAGGGAAAGAAGCAGTGAGGACACAGGGTGGCGACATGTGTGTGCATTCGTCTCTGTGCCGCTCTCACTTAGAATCGTGGCATTTTTCATCTCCAAGAATAAACAATTAAAATAACCAAGAGGTTGGTGAATCCTTGACAGGAAATAGGCAGGAACCAATGAATCCTGCTGCATTACAAGTAAGTTGCCCAGCCGCACTGAAGGGGCAAAGAAAGGACTCTTCTGAGGAACTCTGGAACATGGTATCTGATTGGACACTGTTAAGGCTGAACAAAAATGTTAATTTTTGTTCGCAAAAATGTTAATCTACAAGTAGCTCTGTTTCAGCTCTGCACTCCTCTGTACATGAGGACTGGACAGATGAGTATGTCTACTGTGGAAGAGCACAAAGGGACCAGGGGGCTGGCATGGGCCCTGTGCTGCTGGGGTCAAGGTACAGAGCCCGCTCAGAGTGTCTGACCTCGAAATGAATGTGAGTGAGCATGAGGCAGTGTATGGGTTCCCCAGCTCTGTTCTCCAATATCCCACGTGCCCAGACCCCGAATCCTAAAGACCACTCCCCAAAGAAAGGAGCCTGGAGAAATGGCTGACCCCACCACCTGGGAGAAAAAATAGAAAAAGGGGCCACAGTCAAGCAGACAGAGCTCACCATGACCAAAACTGGGGCCATTAAAGCAGCAAAATTTTTTTTAAAAGGGTAGCATTTGATTGTAGCCTATAGAATAAAATATCCAATACCAAAATATCCAGTCCATACTGATAGAAGTAAATATCTGAATGATAAATAAAAGTGTGAACAAGGAGAAAGAACAGCTATCTTTATAAAACTCCAATTAGTAAGCAGGAAGATGGAAACAAAATCTTTCGGCAAACAGCACAGAAGTTACGGGAGCCAGCAAGTACCACAGCTGCTAAAACCAGGGGGTGAGAAGCAGGATATAGTGGCACGGTCTTCAGGGGTTTCCCCACAGGACTCTGACTAATGACAAAAGGAAGAAGAACAGGGGCATGATAGTGGAAGAACCTGGCAGGCAGTGTTTTGACCAACAGGGTAAGAGCCCTCACACACCCTCGTGGCAACACCCTGAGAAGGGCACCTTGTCCCACAGCGGGGGCAGCCCTGCCAATATCACACAACCTGACTTAACCACAAGGAAACCTAAGAGTCATTTTACAGACGAGGCACACACACCGGCCCAGGTCTCCATTCCCCTCTGGAACCTCTTCTCACCTCCTGGAATGTGCTGGGACTCGTGGCTGGCATATGGGCACAGGAGTCCCTGCCCAAGCCCCTGTGGAGGACAGCACCTTGACCCGTCCCCACAGCCTCCCATGCTTCTGTGGCCAGCCTTGGACTCCCTGAGGACCCACTGACCACAACCTGAGGCCGTTCTAATTCCACCTGGGGTCGTTCCTATCCCGTCAATATCATCACACACCAAGGTCGCACACTAGAAATTGAGGAGTAGTTCCTTTTCCTTACAGCCATCAGCCTTTCCTCTAAAATGTTCCCTTTCCACCACCTCCGTTGGGCTAAAATATCTCAGTTTTGCACTGGCCCAGGACCTCGAGAGAGGTCTGCGCCGGGGTTCTTGTTGCCCCCCGCCCACCCCTCTTCCCCTGCCCCATGCACCTGTCACCAGCAGCTCCTCCCGCACACAGCATGGCTCAGCTCAGCTCACCCCTCGGGTCTTGGTGTATATGTCACCTTTCTCTATCTTTCTTAAAGCAGGGTTTCTGGTTATTTGTCTCCTAGCATTACCAGTCTCAGCACGCTGGCTGTTTCTTTGGTCCTCCGGCTGTCTCCACCAGATAGCTGATGCCCGAAAGGCAGGCTGCATCCACCTGCTTGTGACTCCACCCCTGGCAGTTCTAGGCCACCAGAAGCCCTGCAATCCTCACGGTACAAGCAAACTATGACTCCAAGAGGGTAAGCATTTATTCAAGGTCACACAGTGACTATGTGGTAGAACCAGGATTTTAACCCAGACCTATTTAATTATCACACTACGTACTGGTCATTTTAAGGACAAATTACAGGTTATCTTTCTAGCCCCCTGTCATAAACAACAATAAAACTGGACAAAGTGTGTGTGGCAACTGTTTCCAAGAAGGGGAACAGGCCAACAAAGAGACTGATCCCTGAGAAGGGAAAACCACAGACCCCGTGTAATCTGGCTCAGATAACTGGAGGCAGAGCAGAGCATGGAAGTTCCAAGAAGCTGAGAAGCAGAGACGAGTCTTCAGGACAGTTAGAATTTGTGAGGCAGAGCATCTGAGAAGAGACAGCTGTACAGACACAGAGGGGTCTTCAGGCTGAGGTCTGGGCTGAGGAGGATATACAGACAGCAGCTGCTACAGGTAGAGAGCAAAACAGAGCTACGAGAGGTCAAATGGAGTGAGGAGAAGACAGTGCACGGCCAAGGAGTGCTAGCCAGTCAGCGTGGAGAGGTCTCGTTTTCACCCGAGGCACTCCAGCTCAGAGGCCAGGACCTTACCTGGGAAGACCCACCCTGACAAGGCCGCAAGCCCTGCCGCTACAGGGAAGACTGAGTAGAAGGCCACGTCCCACCAAGTGAGAGAGACTCTACACAGATCCTTGCTAACAAATGTAAAGCCAAGCTGATGCAAGTGACTTGCTAAAACAAAAACGTACACTTTCAAAGAAGGATGGAGCAGTCACAACCTCTCAAATGTTGTCCACACCGCCCAGCATTCAGCCAACAGTCACTAAATACACAAAGAAAACCTAAACTGTGATCCAACTGAGGAAAAAAAGCTGAAACTGAATCTGAGATGGCTCAGAGGTTGTACTTGACAAAGACTTCAAAGTGGCTGAGAAAAAGGAAACTACAGAAAAGAATCAAATGGAAATCCTAGAACTGCAAAGTATATTAACAAGTGAAAACTTTGTCAGATGGGCTCAACCTCAGACTGGAGATGGCAGAGGGGTTAGGAAATGTGAAGAGGGAATAGAAGAAATTTTCCAGTCTGAAAAATAGAGAGGGAAAAAAAGATTGAAGAAAAATGAATAGAGTGTTGGAGGCCTACACATATATGCAACTGGAATCCCAGTAGAAGAAAGTGAGTTAGAACAGGAGGAAAAAAAAACTGAAGTAACAATGGCAAAAAATATCCCCAAGTATGATAGAAAAAAACACCAGCCTACAAATTCAAGCAGCTCAGCAAACTCCAAGCTGTATTAAACAAGAAGAGAACCATACCTGAGACCAGAGACAGTCATAGAAGAAAGGAACATTACACACAGGCAATGAGGATGGAAATGATGGCCACACCCCAAAAGACAACAGAACAGCATCTTCAGAGTGCCGAAAGAAAAAGAACAAACTGGTAAACCCGCTTTTATATTGGGTGAAAAAGCCCTTCAAAAAAATGTGGGTGAAGAGAGGGGCTAAGAGAGCTAAAATAGAGTCAAGAGACTATTCTGGAGGTTACTCCGACACAAGCTTCACCCAGATATTACTAACTGCCACAGTTTATTCCTATAAACCCTGAAGAATACCCAGGACGCTACCTAAGATTCTGTAAAAGTTTTACTCAGTAAGTTTATTTTTCAGAAACTTAACTCCAGATGGTTCCTAGGCCAGATAAGCCCTGAAATCCAGAGTCTCTCCAAGAGCATCACCAGCTGCACACCCCTACCCCATAATATCGAAACTCCTCTTCAACATGAAGAAGTCAGAATGGCATTGCCCAAATACCCCTAAAGACTCGGAGAAGGATCAGCAACTAGAAGGAAATCCCTGAAGTTGTGGAACTGTCACCCCACCATACTTAAAAATTTGTCCTAAAATTGTTAAATGTACTTTGAAACCATGGAACAGTTGGAAGTGAAGACGTAAAATCATGGAATTGTAGCCCATAACAAACTCTGAAATCTGTTTGCCACGTAAATTGAAATTTATTGCTTTTTTGTATGTAAGTTATTTTGCACAAAAAAGAAAAAAAAAAGAGGAGGTGGAGCAAAACAGAGAAAACAGGATTTAACAAATGAGTATGACTGCTGAATCATTATACTGATATTTCTTTTGATCGCCAGTGTGTTGGAACAGCTAGAAGGAAAAATGAAAAATAGTGGAACTGTAACCCATACCAAACTTAAAATTTGTTCTGTAACTCCTTAATAAAATGCACTTGAAATTTATTGCTTTTTGGTATATATGACATATTTCACAACTTAAAAAAGTTAAGAAAACTTTTATGTACTTTGAAATTTATCATGTTTTTGTATATATGTTATATTTTACAATAAAAAATGTTATAAAAAAAAAAAAAGAGAGAGAGAGAGAATTTGGCAGGGGGGAAGAAAAAAAGCAAATGGTCCCAATGTTGAGGGGCCTCTTGTGAGAGGGCCTGCGTGCTCCTTCTCTGCATGTGTGTTCAATAAATTTTCTACCTACTTATTCTAAAAAAGGGGGGGGGTGAGATACAACCACTTTCAATAAACAAAGCTGAGGGCATCTGTCACTAGTAAATCTGCATTCTAAGATGCCAAAGGCTATTCTTCAAGCCAAAGGGAAATGAGGCTGGATGGAAGCACAGATCTAGGAAGGTTAAAGAGCACTAAAAACAGTAAAATAAGTGGGGAGATATAAAAGACTTTGCTTTCTTCACACCTAGAATTTACTTAAAAGGTAACTGATAGCTTAGAGCAAAATAATAGCACTTAAAGACTGGGTTTTCAGCTATTACAGAAGTAAAAGATACAACAACAAACAAAACAAGGAACAAGTCTGCACAAATAGAAACTCCTTTTCTTCATACTACTTGCTAATCATCCATTCTCCTACAGGAGCTTATCTCACGTATGTATGCGTTCTCCACATAAGTGCTAACTTCCATTACAGTATCTCTTCGACAGAATTTTCCCATATTCTTTTTAAAGTCAGGGTTAAACCTCATTATACTAAACTAACTTTTAATACACTTGAGATCCACAAATAAGTTGCTTTCAATTTAAAATATCAAATCTAAAACAACTACCCCAAGGAAGGTGAGACGATACATAATTGGTAAGAAAGCAAATCCGTGTGTGTCTTGTCTCCATGAAGAAGTTAGCCGTTCGGCGCTCCCCAAGCCCCTCCCAGACTCCAGACCCTGTGGCGTATTATACCTCTGTCCCCAGTCCGGGCCCTGGAGAATCCACTCTCCTCTTTTTCCGAGGCCCAATCGCGGCCAGGGCTGTTAGGTTGGCATCTCGCTGTCTCATCTGTGCAAGTTCTTGTTGTTGCATCTTTGGTTTGAAAAGAAAACAAGCAACATGTTTCATGCATATTTTCTGCTTACTATGAAAGTAATATATATACACCAAGAAATTTTCTGCAATTTCTAAATTATAATTTATTTAATGTTTTTACTTTTCAGTCAGGAAGCATATTACCTTTACAATCAGAAAAATTAGGAATTTTTTAAAAAGCAATAAATATCCCAGAAAACTTGGACAACTTAAAAGCACAAAGAACAAATACCACCCACAGAGAAATCACTGTGAAATTTAAAAGCAGGACCCAAGCCCTTTACAAAGGAAACTACCTTTGACATGGTAGCATTTAAACTTTGCAAACACTTTAAGCAGCTATATAAACGTTCACTGTATGGAAATGCCATTGTTTCTTTCAACTGTCTCTCTCTTATTGGGTATTTCCGTTGAAATGAACACATTTTCAAGTGTGTAATAAAGACTCTATGACTCAAAAAGCTTACTTCTTTTGCCTTCTGTTTCAACCTTAACTGCTCTGGATCTTCTTGTCTGGACCGAGACTATTTTTGAAAGAAGTAGAGAGAAAAAGTAAGTTATCACCAAAATCCTTATCATCTAACAAATACGTCAGCTTGCTCATTGTAACATAATATCTAGGTCAGACAACAGAATGCATATTCAGTTTTTTAGATTTTTATGGCCCAAAGATGAAATTTTGGGTTGCAGATCATGAAAAAATATATATTAAGAAAATTACCACCACTGGGATATGATGTGAAATAAACGGCGGCCTCTAGCACGACTGCCCGCATCAGGACGCTGACCTGATGTAAGAGGACAATGGCCCGTGTGGGGCTTCCCCGGGATCCAGACACCGTCACTGACTCATGCCCACATACAGGAGGAGGAAGTGCACACTGGCCAGAGCCTGTGCCCCCTCCCCCAAACCGCCCCCTCCTCCATGGAACTGCGGTACAATGAGATCCGTTACACCTGGCTCTAAACATGGTAGCAGAGTGAATGCAAATGTCATGGAGCTTGAAGCTCAGGATGGCCCAGATGAGGAGTCACAAGGGAACTCATTCCACATGACTTTCTACATTTAAATGGCAATGATACTTAGAAGAAAGCGAGATAAAAAGAGCCTGGAGCATGACATTGAGAACCCTGAGGCACCCTCTGCAGCTCCTCCACCAACTGGTGCATAGGTTTCCCCTCGGAGAAAGTGTGGCACATTCTTCCAGGCAGCCCAAACACTCCAGGGCCTTAAAGTCCATGGGGGTTCTCAGAGGGGTGAGAGAGGCCCCAAGATGGAAAGGCCAGGGGCCAGCAGACCTTGCTGCATTTTAGCACTTGCCTTGGCTGCTCTCATCAGGATTTCTCGTTCCTGCTCGTCTTTCCTCTGTTTTTCGATTTGATCAAGCTGCTCAAAGAACTTGAGCTGAGCCCGTACGTCGCTGGCCTGCTCATACCTGTCGTCATCCTGCAAAAGAGGTATAAATATGGTTTACCAAAAATTTGGGAACTGAACAAGCGTGTGCAGCACAGATGAGTGGTTTGTGTGCAAACATCACACCCGCAGAGCCCGCCACTTAGGTTTATTCCCACAGCTGCAGAGTGCCCCAGAACTCTGCGGTGCTCACCTGACTGACCCTAAGCCTCAAGGGCCACTGTGGGACAAATGCTCAGAAAAGTCTGATGTCAGTGATCTTGGGGGGGGCTCATGGGGAATTTCCCATCAAATGCACGTTGGTGGTTTGATTATTTTCAATATTTTTGTAACGATGTAAAAAATATTTTAAAAACACAGTGGCCCAAAGGCTTCCGTTTTGAAGGTGCTCTGGGGCACTGAGCTGGCTCCAGCACAATCTCCGGGATGGCCTTCACAGCACTGCAGAAGACAGAGGTGCCGGACTTCCGGGTCAAGATGGCGGCTTAACAACGTTTTAGTTCGTCCTCCAGAACAACTACTAAATAACCAGAAACAGTACAGAACAGCTCCTGGGGCCACGTCAGTGACCAGACACACAGCGTACCCCAGTCTGGACCAGCTGGACCGGCTGTGAGCACCCCCCAGAACTGTGAGTTCCCAAGGTTGCAGCAGCCAGCGCCCCCCCGCCCCCTACAGGCAGCTTCCCAGAGGGGAAAGGAAAGGACTTTACCAGCAGCAGGGACTGGGCACAATCAAACGCCAATTGTGGAACTAATTAACAAATTCTGACTACTAAAATTAGGCCCCCAGCTTAGGTGAACCTGATCAAAGCGGAGGTTGCTCATTTTTGCCCCGGTGCCAAGGGGGCAGGACTGACAGAAAAAGAGGGAAAACAAAAAGAAGGAAACAGAGGTTTTTGTGGCTGTGTATCTACAAAGGCTTGACTGCCTCTGGATACAGCAGCAGGACTTTTCAGGCTGCAACTGCCCCAGGCATAGGCAGAAGTGAGCTCTTTTGGGGGCTTGTCTGGAGCCTGTGCCTTCCCCAGGGCAGGGGTGAAGCCCAACTCAGGTGGAATCCCTCCCTCAAGGAA